>JAQFZC010003089.1:0-20080 GCA_034695205.1 Dicyrtoma fusca
GATAGAACCGATGCGAGAACCGGATTAAAATTGAAGTCAGGTTAATCAAACAGTGAGTGCAATCGGTGAGCAACGTGCGAGAAATAGAAGAGAAATAGGAGAGAAACAATGAGTGCATCGCAGACTTGTGACACGATTGACACCCCATACAGGCGTACTGGGAGATCGTATTTATTTTACTCTATTCAAATTTACATACTGAGCCTGCCAAACGTCAGACTCGCACACACACACGAACTGGACAAAAATACAGACGCAGGTCCGTGCTCTATAGCGTCGCACGTGTACGCATTGACTCCAAGATGCAACTTGCAACACTGTACGCATTACGGCTACGATCCGAGCACTGAGCTAAAGGGTTATCACAGCAAGTAAACTGCGGTGGTTCAATATTCTTCTTATATAATTTTACTATGAAAAATTTCCTTTATTAAAATTTAAAATGAAAAGCAGCTGAAACAGTAAAAAGGGAAATCTGAGGATTTTTCCTTCTACGAGGTGTCTTGTTATCCTGTATTTATCAGCCCAGAGTGATTAATATTGGGAATGGCTGTCTAGGGCTGCTAAGCAGGGCACACAAGTTAAGTACGAACATAGTAGAGGCTGGCTAGGCATCTAAATATAAAATGCAAACAAATTGATTGTAATTTGGCAAAACTACTGCTTTTCGCTTCCATGAAAAAATATGGGAATACATTTGAGGATAAAAGAGCCACCCTTTACATTTAATCTCCTACAAGGGATTGGCACACCACACACTTGTGTAATTTGTAAAACCATGGTTCATTTGCAGATGTATTGATTTGACGGGGGGAATGCGAGGATGTACGCAATGGCTTGTACCTAACTAGTCAGTGCGTACTGTGTGTGTGTGTGTGTGTGTGTGTCGACGGAGAGCGAGCGTCTGACTCCTTGTGTAATTGTATGCGTTTTTTCCCCCACCAGTCGTCCACATTTCTGTATCGAAATACTCGAGGAAATGAGACGTAAAAAAAATTAACACAATGTGGCAAAGGCATCTGAGGGGATTTGAATGGAAATGTGTGTAGACGCACATTCCTCTTGGAATTCGTTCAGTGCATCTGTAGAGGTTAACATATTGACTTTTTCTCCGCCTGGTTGTCACAGTAATAATCCACTGTCCATGGGTTCAAGGGTCATCAGAAGGGAATTCTGAGTCAGTAAGGTTGTAAACATTTTCCAGACGTTGATTGATACCATACTCGTCGGAAGGATCATTAGATCCTAATACTTTCCATTTCAAGACTCACAGATATCAACGGCTGGAGATTACGGAGCCGCGTATCATTTATCATACAATTATCTATCGCTAGAGATATTCCATGTCAGTCTCAAAAATTCACTGGAGAACCCAATACGGTAATTATGTGTTGATTACAAGTCAGGCTGTACTACTTGCAGTCGGCTTTGCCATCTGGATAGAATTTCCAGATTCGTACTCAGCTCTTTCATACATGTCTTGTGATCTGTTTGTAGACATTTATATTAATGCTCTGCAGTAAGTCGGTAGTGAAGACGCATTCTGAGGTACCTATGTGAGTCAAGGCGTCACCTTAATGTCAATGTTTGACCCAAGTCGTAAAAGCAACTTTTTGTTTTAATTTATAAAAAGTGTAAAAATGTCTTTTTAAAAGTTTTCAAAAATGGTATATTTGATATTTACACTTTTCAAAAATGACAAAACTGCCGTTACCACTTTTTCAAAAATAGTAGCATCGGTATACAAACTTTCCAAAAAATGCATAAAAGTGCCACGCACACATTTTATAATCACATAAGTCAAACGTTGATTGTTTGACTTTTCAATCCATTTGTTTGGGACTTGTGTAGGAATTGTTTTAAGCGGGGACTGAATCATCCCAGGATGCTTCTTCACCCACGATATAACTGCAGACCTTTGTACATAGGAAGGTAACTATACTTCATACGATCTCGCTTTGATACTTGATATCCATCTCGTTCAAATTGCTGCAGATGACATGCGTCAACAGATTTAGGAATTCTAAAAAGAGTTTCTATCTTTCCTTCCTTGCATAATGTTTTCTTCCCCCAAATGCACCAGCACCAGCACCAGTCCCATAGTAATGCCTACCTACACTGTTTTCCTTCTTCCTTTTTTCCTTTTTGTTTTTTTTACTATTACTGCGTAGATCATCCAGCTGCTTTGAATGACATGGAGAAACAATCTAGCCCAAATCTTGCTAAAGTAAAATACACGCAGAATACAGATAATATGGATATATATACAGATATATTTGGACATCAAATCTTCCAGAGCAATCAAACTCCCTGGACTAATTGTATGAGTAGCTCCAAAAATCAGCGTCCCACTCTGATGTACTGGATAATTATTCAATGCACGTGTACCGCAGACTCGAAACAACAATAAAATCCTACAAATAATTCTGCTTCAGGAACGAAGGGAAAGGGCAGGCAGGCCCTTGGAGAAGGAAGTAGTTCCTCTCTATAGCGCGGACAGCTCCAACTTGCCAACACTATATATTACCAGGGAAAATCTACAGAGCGAAAATTCCCCGGAAAATTATAGGCGGGCATCCAGCTCCGGAGTATCCGGGACCCTCGGCGTACGACTACTATAAATATGTACAAGACGCCCTGGCACCACACCACACACTACACATACACACTACGAGTGCAGTGCCTTGAAGGAACACGTAAAAGGCCGAAGACAGGAAGGCCATGGATTTTATTTCTTGAGAGTCTAATTGGGCGTGGCTATACGTTACTTATCTATCTTTCAGTTCCAGCTTCAAGCCATTAATTACTAACCTAAGGATGTCAATTAAGTACGTTGGTTTACGCGTAGAGGAAAAGGTGCAATTGGACATGGGAGAGAGTCCACTGCACTCTCTTTCTCTCTCTCTCTCTGTCTCCACCGTCGGCACGTATTTCTATTTACTCAAGACTTTTTATCAACTTTTTCCATTCTTTTCCTTATCTCGGGAAACTTTCCCGACCAACTCACAGGTTAGCCTACGCAGGTATAGCCAGGACAGAAATGTGCGTGGCAGAATATAGTGTGGGACTCTGGCTCTATACATACCTCTACGACTCTGTGTCAACACATGTCAGATTTGTCAACGTCTAAATAGCTCGTAGGGGTGTTATATGTCTCCGTTGAAATTTTATAGGGGAACCTCAGTCAAAACCAAAACCTTGGTGATTTCAAGGATCAAATTGAAAACAGGTTTGAGAGCACACACCAACGTACCAGCCCAAAACCCATCAGCAGCGGATCCTTCCCTCCACGGCCAAAGTCTCTGACTTGGAAATAGCAAAGCGATACCTAATCTTGTAACACGAGACCTGGCGTTCTGCACTCCGGTTATTGCTTATTTTATCCTTGAGAGCAAGTCGAGGAATATGAATCGTTGGGGGGACCACTTCTGCACTCCACCGTTGTTGTTATTGTTGTAGCTATAAAATTCATCAATGAAGTCCGCACAAATGTTGACGGTAATGTCGCATAGAATGAGCAGAGAGAGAGAGAGAGAGAAAGCCGACGCACATTCCCATCACTCCTTTACCCACGGATACACAATGATCTTGCAGTGCGTCGTCGGAAGTGTCGGCTGAGGTACATTGGCAGTGTAATTTGAGAAGGAAGTTGGGCTCCTACAAATAGTAGCTCTCTCCACATACGTGTAGCACTCTCACTCTCTCTCTCTCTGTGTCTCATACTAGGAGCCGGGACGGGAGTCTGGGAGGCTTATTGTGAGCCAAAATTTATGTTCCTGTGGCATTTTGGTGACACCCACTCAAATTTGCAAGCAAGCAAAAGATGCCGCGAGCCAATTTGAACAAATGGAGGAAACCTCTTGATAAATGTGTATAAAGTCTAGGTGCCTATATTTATACAGTCGTATAACTCCCGTGTGTGTCAGCCAGCCATGGAAGGCGGCGAGCATACAGTCATAATAATTTTGCATGGATGCATGAAATAAATTCAGAGAACTCTCTCTCTCTCTCTTCACTGGGATGGGAGCTGAGAGAAAGAGAGAGCCACAGCCGGCTCACTGTGGGTCTACCTCTCTCTCTCTCTTTCCCAGTGAAATGAAGAGAGAAAACTGAGAATTATTAAATAGAGAAACAAATGTTTGAGTAACATGAGGAGACTCAAAGTCTAAAGTTGAGAGAAAATTCATTAAGCTGGTTCCCATTATGGAAACAAATCAGCAGTCCACTGTGAAATTCATCTTAATATAACAGAAGGTGATCTTCCACTTCAAATACCAACTTGAGCACAATGGATCCATGTAGAGTGGTGGCGGAGACCAGGAGGACATAAAAGTTTTTGAACACCCTAGAATCCTAGAATCCTAGCTTACCTACATATGTACCTTAGGTGGGTCTTCCTACCTCCTTGGGAACAAATAGAAAATGCAATTATCCCTATGCATCCTGCACTCGGATTTTTCAAAGACAAGAGTAAATTCCGTGATTTTAATAAATTTCAATTTCAATATGCTGCTCCCATGAATTTATTAATCATGGAAAGCGTGGAAAATGGAATGTGGGCTGGAATAAATCTTAATATTGACTGACGCTTTAGAGCTTACCTGCTACTCCACATACTTAGTTGCTGCGAACTTTTTAATACTACCGCACACACAACTTACACACACCTAGACACAGTCGTGTGCGTACACCTCCCGGTAATTACATACATTATGCCGTCTCATGAGAGGCTCCACGTACTTGCTCTAGTTGGAAGTGAACCACTATTTGTATTCATTTTTAGTCAATTATATAAATCATAATTAAAATAATTATACACTTTCCCGCAAAGTTCACGCTTAAAACACACGACTAACAGCTTCATCAATAACGTACCTATGGAGCCAGTGCGTCAATCACTGTAATGATGGGGAAGTACAGATTAACTATATTTAAATCCATTTCAATAGGTTTCATTTCTGCTGCTGTAAAATAACTTGAAAGGAAAGCAGGCTGTGAAAGTTTAGAGTGTAACTGGGAAGCTTTAAAATTGCAAATTGTGCGGAATAAATGCATGAGCATAAAATACGATTCCCTACTTAAACCAACCCAAAATCATTGTCCTAACCTCACGGAACTTGATAAATATATAGCGCACACGTTTCTCACCGATCAATGCCAAATCTAGTAGGCAGACATTTGCTCATTTCTCCATTTTAATTCCCCTCTAATCAGACCCATCTTTCTCAGTACTTTATAATTTCCCATAGCTATTAGTTGGAGGTAGTCGTAGTTGACAAAACAAGCTTGCATAACCCAGTCAACAACCCAACTTTATTAATATTAGTAGGAAACGTTGAGCCCCTGCACTGCTATTGATACAGTCTTAGCATTATTTAGGTCGCTTCGAGCTTAAATTGAGCATGGAATCCTTATGCCAGCCCATTCCCTGCACTCCTTCTACATACATATATCGGGAATTGCAGCCCTGCCTGTACTTACTAGTTACGGGAAATCGATGATTGCAAGAAGGTTGGTGGATATTAAGCTTCCAAGCGTCTTATAATCGAATAAATAGTATACCTAGTCTCTTAAATACATTATATATGTACCTACTATATAGCCCATTCAATTATGGCCCGGCTCACATTCTGCATGCGACAAACCATCCACCTATTAAATCCAGGGGATTGAATTAACTAAATACGAGACGGCCATTACCTATGCATACGCCTTCTCCCTCCTTGAAGGGAAACACTTGTGACTAATCCCCGTACCAGTGTGTTAAGTCATTGTCAATTTATCAAGTCATGTTGGTGAGAAACTGATTTCCCACTTTGTTCATGGAATCTCAGGAGTCTCCCTCAACATTTTAATACACCATCACAAAGCCAAGACTTACTAGTTAGAGCTAGGATTGTACACACACCAGAAGCAGAGAGAAGCAGTCAAGTCTTCGTCACCAGCTACGAGCTACAAGTCTATGTACTAACTATGTAGTAAGATTCTACAGCACAGCACAGGAGCAAAACATGCTTTCAACATTTATTCCGCTTGTGAAGTTGTGAAGGGAGTGAATCGATAGGAATAAATTAATGGTAAATTCGTGCTAATTTCTGGTTAAAACATGCTAATTGCTTTCGATTGGAAACATGTACTACACTAACTAAATGTATAGGCTTCAGTGCATTCCTTCTTATCCTTAGCTAGACTTTTCTTCCCTCCCAAAGACAGGTCTGGGATTTAAGCAAATGACAGTAAGACAGTATGTTGAAGGTATGTATGTACGTAGCCTCTAATAAGACTTGTGTAATGCGGTAACCTTTTCGAAACGGTCATAGAGAAAGACGAACTTTATTGACAAAACAAAGAAATCACTGTCCTCCAATGAGGATAGCCCAACGGACTCAGTATACGTATCAGAAATATTTTAAACAAAAGTTTATATTTGCAAAATATAAGTTATACAATTAATATAGTTAATTAATTAATTAGTTTTGAATGTTTTTAAAAATTTAATTTCTAGTTTTTTTATCTTTTCAAAGTGTTATTTGCTTGTTCTGACAGTTTTGAAAAAGTGCTATTTACTTGTTTTGACCGTTTTGAAAGTGTTATGTACTAGTTTTGACCGTTTTGAAAAAGTGTTATTTACTAGTTTTGACCGTTTTGAAAAAGTGTTATTTACTAGTTTTGACAGTTTTGAAAAAGTGTTATTTACTAATTTTGACAGTTTTGAAAAAGTGCTATTTACTTGTTTTGACCGTTTTAAAAAAGTGTTATATAGTAGTTTTGGCAGTTGTGGAAAAGTTAATTTATAAAATTAAACACTTTTGTAAAGCATTCTTTCCATGGTTCCCTAGTTCCGAATAGGTTAAAGCTTGTAGTGAGTGGAAAAAGGAGAGAAACTGGACCACCCTTTCTTCCCTTTATACTTGAACAAAATCAGTAATGCGACAGCACGGCAGTTCATAATTGGAGCGTGCCCCCTGGTTGTTAGTACTGAGTCTATATGTAATGTAACTATAATTGATGAATTGCATCCTCTAATGCCTTTATACTCCACTCACTTCCATTATGCATGCAGAGAATGGATGGTTAGTTGTCACTCGGCATTTGATCTTCTTCTAATTACAATTATTAATTAGACACATTCGTATAAAAAGGAGGGCAAGAGGAATGAATGGGTATTTTTTATATATTAGCATACCAAATGCCAAATAATGTTGCCATCATAAATTGTTTACTGTCTCCCCTGTTCCCTTCATCTAGAATTCCCCAGAATTCCACATTATTAATTATAACGACAGGGGATTCTTGACTTGCATCAAGAGAGAGCCACCAAAAACCAGAACCAGAACCAGAACCAGAACGAGAACCAGAACCAGCAGCGTATTGCTCAGTTTTTAAAGTTATATGTGAATTTTATTGTACATGTAGATAAAAGATTCCATTTAAATACTACAAGCCACTCCATCATCTCCCTCCTGTATAGGAGAAAGAATTCAAAGTTATCTGCAAAATGTGAGCGTTGGGAAACGCATGACTTCTAGTAAATAGCGGAGTGATGGCGTAAATAAAACGTGGGGTCGCATAAAATAAGTTGGTGTTAATAAATTAATTTTGCAAACATTATGTGGTTTGAACAAATGACATGAATGATGAATACCTAGGCAAATTAATTCCAACTTGTGTCTAATACAAAGATCCCTTTCTGTGAAGGATATAATGTAGCTATAATATAGCTATATAGCTATTATACTGGTTCTTAAGTGTATCTAATCCAACAACCCGCATTGGGAAGCGTGTCCTAATTTTTCCAGTAGTATAAAATATATGATACAAAAGAGTAGTATATGGACTTGTATGCACTCTGTGAGTTGGGTTTAGGATGTCGTTGATCATTAGTACAAACACTGTGGACGTCTCGTACATACATACATAATTAATTATGCATGTTTACGTGTAGCAAAGTCGAGTCATCATAATTCGACGGTATTATTTCCGTGCACAATCATATGGATTCATACTGAGTGGGGAATATTTATGATTGGATCTGTAATTCAGATTGTGGCCATTTGAAAGGCCTTTCTAGAAGGAAATCAAAGGGCTCTATTCACTCTACGTGAGCATTGGAACAACATATCACATCACGTCAGAGCCCAAGAAAAACATGGATGACAGAACAGAAAAGTGTGCTCTCTACGATCATATTTCAAACGTACCATAGTTTTTTTCCCCTCTTCCTTTTCCTTTTTGCCTTGCCACAAAGTAAGTAAGACTTGCTACTCACGATCATAAATAACCCAAGTGCGAATAAAACTCCCATCGCTCAAAAATCACATTTCTATTCCCACAACAGCAATGAAAAATGCAAAAAACCAAAAAAAAAATAAAAAAAAATATCCTCCGTCTTGACTTGACAGTCCAACAAACTAACGCAACGTCTTGAGTCTGTGAGTCTACTGATAGAAGAAGAAGAAGACGAAGAAGAAGACGCTTGGAGACATGACATTAGCTCTGTTTCAAATCATACATTTCCTACACTTTTAAGACCTTAGAGGTACATTTATATCTTCAATTCATGTTCCCTTCACTTCACAGCCTTCTCGTTATCACATCTGAAGGGGCTTAGTAATTACAAAAAAAGGAATCCAGCTTTCGTTTGTCATCGTCATCGTCATCTCAACCTAACTCTGATCAGGATGGAAAAAAAGAAAAACTTGCAGAGAGAGAGACGGAGAGCTCACAATGGATGGGGCAGTCAGTGTGTGTGTGTATTTAACTCGTTGATAAAAACTAAACGTCAAATACAATTATCTAAGTACCACCAATGTGGATTCCAAGTTGTCAGCTTCACTCCATGGTGTTTATTCATACCTGTCGCTGTCCAGTGGATGATCAAGGAATATACTGTCAAGTCATGATCTCTCAGAGTAGAGACAGAGATGAACATGGAGCAGTGCATAAGGGTTGCATTATATAAGCGGCCTCCATGGGTATAGCGTATCATAATCATAATCTGTATAGTTTCAGTCTTTCAGTGTTTCAGTATCTTATGATCAGTCTGATCTCACGGCTCTGACCTCGAAACCACTTGCCATTTCAGTTGTTCAGCACTCTGGAAGTTGGAGTGTGTGAAATCAAAAAATCCTCTCTCACCAGATCACACCAGACTGCACCATGTAAACAAGTAAGTGTACTAGTCGAAGGAACTGCTTGCCCTGGGGTCAAAACCCAGCTGTGCACAGAAACATTGTAGCAGCTCTAAAACACACGACTTGGCTCTGTTTATAGTTACTACGTGCTCATAGAGTCACCAATGTTTTAATACGCTTCAGAATTATGGTCCACATGTCGTTTGTGAGCTGGCCAATTTAAATGCTCGTAATAATGGTGGGTCAATTCTGTCTCTTTTTCCTCGTATTTTACTGGAGGGACTCATTTCGTACAATCCCAAGCAAAATCCAAAATGAATTTGCTTCGGAAGCATTTTTTATGGTTCTCTATACATATGTATATGGGAAGGAAAGAAGCTTCAAAATATAGAGCCCAGCACAGTGTTGGTGCAGATTCTACTGATCGAATCGGCGAGGCTTTCTACAACGAAGTTCAATAGAGATGGTAACAAGCGTATCTGTAGTGCTTGTAGTTTGAAGTAAAATAAATGTTGACTTCCACGGGTCAAGGAATTAGGGTTTCCTTGCTCCATGGAGAACATGAGATGTAACGAGATACTGTCTCTATTGATTTTAATCATTTCCAAAGTCCATCGTGCATGACCACCACCACCACTAGGACCGCACCGCCGCCGCCATTTTAATTTCTCAAGATATGGCTAAACCCTTTTCTTGTCCCGAACCCATTTAAAGTAAATAAGCCCCCTAGCCCCGGCCCACTGCATGGTCAACATCGAGTTAAACAAGAGAAGTTTTTCTGCGAGGACGGAATCCGTAAGTAGTCTACAAATTACCCAAGGAGTAGCCCGAAGTGTGTGTGTGTGTGTCCTGGCCCCGGTTCCTTATAGATCTTTGTGGTCTTTAATGGGCTGGGAGCTCCACAGTTGAGCGGAGAGGTAGTTTACCACATTAGCTTCCCTACCCCTTCCTCATCCAGAGATACCTATAGACTCCGAAGCACCCATCTTCGGAATGTAATCTTGTTTGTAAATGCGTGATAGAAGTCTTTTCGTGTCGACTTCCCATTCATTAACGAACAACTAATCAATTTCTGCGGAAATGAAATCTTATCCTGATCATTTGCACTCCCATGTAGCCTTGACTACAAGTACTGATAGGCGCCAAGCAATTGAGCCGCCTGTTTTTTAAGTCCCACGGCTATACGCACTACTCCCTACATGCAATGGTTACAGAGTACAGGCATACAGCCACTAGGAGCTTTTCAAATATGACGGCACACAATTTGGCTTGGAAAAGAGACGGGGTAAAAGGCAAAAATTGTATTAATGCTTTACAAAAGTGTAAATTTATAAAATACTAACGTTGAGTAAAATAATGCAAAAATAAGTTTACAGCTTTGCGAAACTGCAAAATCACATGCAGTATGGGCACATTTAAAAAAAATCTTTTCTATAACTTCATACTTGAAAGGCCCCATTCTCCCATTCTACTATAAGTAGAGGCAATTTGCATGAAATAAAAGTTACCTGAAGTCAATACCACGTAGGTACATACATATCAACAGTTCAGCACCTACATCAATTCGCACTCTTTCTTTTTCCCCAAGCTAACTAATCGTAAGCATCAACGTATGCAATTTTTCCCTGTTTGCATGTGAAAAATTGTTGGAAGTGAATAAATCAATAAAAATAATGTTATTAATAACTCACTCCATACGATTTTATGTTTACAGTAAACTCAATTTTAATTAACGGAGCCAACCAACCGACCTAAGCAACGTATGACTTATTTTGCATGATTCTGATTGGATTTTCTGTACAAATTAGCTTCGATGTGTAAACTTGATTTTCTGCAGGTCTGCAGCAGGCAACTCAATGTAGCTTTAGCGCATTCATCGTCTTTTTTTTTCGCCAAACAGGTCTTTTAACTAGACTTTTTTGTGTGTATGTGTGTGAATAAATTTAACAAGAAAGAGCCACTGCCACTGAATTTTAAATGCCAGGGAATATATGTTCTCAGTTAATTATATGCCAATATTCAGTACATTATGGTTATCTAGCAGTCTTGAGTGAGGAGGCTGAATGAGCGCTTATTTGATTGAACTATTTACCATTCTATTATCAAATCATCCCAGAGAAGTAGCACGTAACTGCCAAGTCGTGACATTTCCTCGTGAACAATTCAATTCCATGCTGATTGAACATGGACACTTGCCCATTTTTTTCCCCCGCCATCCCCCATGAAAGATATTCATTGTGATATTAAAATTAAAGATCCGCTTATTAATCTGCATATTTTATATTTTTATTTATCTTAAAGTTAAAGTACAAACACGCATATGGAGATTTTATGCATGTGTATGTAGCAACGCCCAAGTACAGGTATCGATACAGTGTCTGAGGAGGACTGAGTGCAGTAAATCATTTCATTATCAGTATTAATTATTATTCAGGTCAGGTGATTCTTGATTCTTGACCTGCGGCAATGTGGCTACAGTCGTGGCGGCTATTGTCTCTTCAAATTTCAAGCCAGTCATTCATTTCCCAAGACTGTGACTGATAACAAGTTAAAATTGGACAGGGGCCTAACGAGCCACATTCTTACATTTATACTTGAGCCACCCACCCTTCCGTCTTCCGTCCTAACGGAAGCTTATATACATTCCCATTTATAAAAATTTTCCTATTAATAACTGCAAAGTGAAAAGATTTATTTGTATCGTCGTGGGAGTTGAATACAATTCAAAGGGAAGATACAATGAGGCATAAATTCATGAGCTGTATAGAATTTGGAGCAGAAAGATCCAGCTTAAAAACTAGCCCGCCATTTCCTTTAACATTTTTTAGTATTTTTACAGATTCGCTCAAAATCGAATACCTACGTCTCATGGCTGAGCGACTGGGGAAAATAGAGAAAATTGGAAATGTACCGCAAAGGTATAGGTGTATGTAAACTCTATCTCAGTCAAGGAGGCAATTATTCCTAAATACCAAGTGCACTTCGTTAGTTTAACTACCTCCGTTGAATGGGAGTCGGTGAATGCAAGGGATCTTAGCACCATTTCTCATATAAATCAAGGGAATGTGTATCAAAAACCCATTTGAATCCCCTCAAAAAAAATTTGTGATTTGTGCTTCAAAGTCGATGTGTCTCTCGTACATACTGTACATATTCATTCAGCAAAAAAAGAAGTCTCAATCGCAGCCTCCCTTTCATAAACTAGGTAGGGATGGGATCCTAATCGTACAAATAGGTACTGATGTATATACATTGTACATAGGTACATCCGATCAGACACGCATTTGATTCGTGTACCGTTTCCCCATTTGACTTTCGTGTTTTCGTGTTAGCAGCTTTGCTACAGGGAAAACATCTGGCAGGATTAGCAATATAATAAGCGCATTATGTATCTACATGTTCCAAGTATTAGTATTTAGAAAGAAAGTCTAACTTAAAGGAGCTACCCACGCAAACGGAACTTATACAGTATACTATAACACTTATTATTTGCTTATAAGCATTTGTATCGGATTGAATTACATCCTCACTCGACTGTTCCTAACAGTGATTGATACATTAAAGTACGGAATCTAATTATGCACGCCTCGTGCATCGCCTTTCAGGACCAGGTACTTGCATATTTCCCTGGCTTTCCCCCTCAGTGACTATTAAGTGCAGAAAATCTTACTAATCAAACTTGATAAAATATTGTTAAAGTACCGTCAATTGAGAGCCAGGTAACTTTCTAGCTCGAGCTCAATTATTTCCCAGTGTACACAGTCCGCAAGAAAGAGTCTACACTCCAGCTCTCCACACTAATCCCATCCTAACCAGACCAATTCAAGCGATGCTTGTACATCCCAGCCATTAAGGAACGATTTATGAAATAACATTTCAATTCAATGGATGTATACGTAAACTCCCTACACACGGGAACAAGATTGTAGATTCAATGACAAACTTTTTTAATGGTACACCATGGAGTGCTAGTCCAGGATAATTTCAATTATTGGCTTTCCCTTAGTACGGGAATTTAACACAATCCTATAGAAAAACAACTTTCCAAGGCAACCTGTTTGTCGCAAATTCTCAGAAAGGGAAGTATAAGGAGCCCTGTAACTGCAAAATGTCCCAAGTCCACTCTCATGCCTTAGATGCAACGGAGCCCAAGTTCATTCTTAGCATGGAATTATAATGGACTTGGCCATTTTGCAGTTTAGGTACATATGACACTGGCAGTATGTAGTGTCTGTAGTTATTAAATTAATACATACTACGATGCGATGGACCAATTTGTTTATTTTTTATGTGCCTTCGTTGAAACAGGTATGAACTAGTCTGAGACACTAAAGGAACGCATTCCATCCCAGTTTATTAAAAATGACAACTCTTTGACATTTCCTCATAAGTTCAATTAGGCACTTTGGCATGAAATGCGACAAGGGATGAGTCTTTTTGTAAATACTACATTCCGGTCCCTTGTTATCAAATACATACTTCTTGATAACCGTATTTAGTCTTCTAGGGAATAAAAAAAAACAAGCTGCTTTGGTAGGTATACTTGGTACATATGTATAGAGCGGTGAATTTTGGACTGGCATTTCTGTACATCTATGTAAAACGGGATTTCTTATCAGCTGACGTTCCATGCATCGTTCCATCGACGCTTTTTTTATTATTTTCAATTAGGAAATAGAGGACCAATGTTTCCGATGATAAAGATTACATTACACTGATTGGTTTGCGTACATAGCCTCCGTACATGTGTCACGTATGCATACGTTGAGACGGAAAGGAGCTTACACAAAGGGCATTGTACTCTTGGAATTGTTTGCAATCTAATAGAAATCAGGTTAACGGACCAAATCCAAGTAAACAGAAAAGTATTTCTCCGACTCGAGGATTAGATCGTGTGAGGGCCGGGGATCGCTGATGAGATCAAATTATTGTTATCAATTTACGGATGATCTAAATCTCCCTGGTAGATTAAAATTAGTAAAAAAAAAATTTAATGGGGCATGTGAAACCATAAAAATCCCAAAACTTAGGGTCTAATCGTAAGCGGACTAGGGAGATTAAATGAGAGAATTATAAGCACACGTCGAGCTTGGCCAAGCAAGAAGAACGAACGACTCTCTGTACAGACGTTCCTGATGCGGGGCCTCTTCGAGTGCATCTTCTATCAGCAGTACTCTGTGTCCAAGCCAAAGGCAGATCACACACATATGTATACATACAATTATAATTAAACGTATGCACGTAGGCAAAGACTCCAATGGGGTTCCCAACTTACTATTAAACTAATTGCCACTTAATGTAAGGTGCATAGGATTATCTTCGAGAGCCACTTCCGAGTGCTCTGTGAACTATAAAATCTGTGAACTCACCTTTCCAGTAGAATTGTTGAGGTTAAAAATAGTTGAATTGGCTCAAAGTTGTATATTTTTTGGGTGGTGTGAAGTCGGTTTTTTTCCCTTTTCCTATGAAAAAACTCAATGTCTCAACGTTATCAGCTCAAGAAGTTTTGAAAAGTTTATTTTTTTTTATAGTTTATCCAGCTCGACTATCTATGTAGGTATTCATATATTAAATATAAGGGAAGAACAAGCAACTTTTTATCATTATCTGTCCTTTTTTTTCTCCCGGAGAATCTTTTAGTCGTTATCCACTGCACTCACTGTCAAGCTAGGGGGCAAGTTGTTTTGCACTTTAGCCAAAGGTCACTCACTGCTTGACTCTATTGACTTCTGCCTCTTCACACACACACACAATCACATATATTTATAGATTTATATTTATATCTTATAGGTATACACTAATGCACACAAAACTCATGGAGAGCCGCTGGAGCTGGAGCTGGAGCTGAAGCTGGACTTGAGAGCACCACCAGGAAGCAGCCAAAGCGTTGACACACACATTCACATCCAAAAGGGAGATGGAGAAAAAAAAATTTTTTTTAGGAAAAGATTTAAGAAGTGCTGATGGGACGCTGAGTCCTAAGGAAGCTTTAGGAACTTCGCTTGTCTTGTAAGTAACTTATTCCTCCGCCTGTCACGAAGGAAAGTGTCGGATTTTTCCTCTTGTATTGTATTTTCCTGGTCGAGAATACATATTAACAACTTTAGTAGGTAGTTGAATTTTTTTCTCTCTCTCCTTCTTCTATGTACTTCTTCTTCGTCCTATTCCTATTCTTATTTCTCCACTTCTTCAAGGGTTTCTCTTGTAGGATAAAAAGTGCTGTGGAGAACTATGAGCACACGTCCACTAGTTCCAAGAATCAGTGTCTTCCTTTTTTTTCCCTTGTAAACTCTGCCAACCAATAAAATGAATGAAGAATAATAACGCACTCGATTCGAGAGATACAAAATACGATTTGTGTCTCAACTCTAAAACTTATCTTTTCCTAGGTCTTTGTGACGGGGACTGCAGTGCGAGAGACTCTCCAGCTCACTTCATACATACAACTACCTCCTGTCAGACTCACAACTATCAAGTCTATCTATCTTCCTTGGGAGTGAGCGAGCGAGTCTCTCTCTTTCTCTCTCTCTCTCTCTCTCTCTCAGTATTTTCCCAAAGCCGCTTTAAACTCAAGACAGACTGACAGGAACAAGGAAGACAGGCGTACGTAGGGCTTGGAGAGGTGGAAGATATTACGTCGCTTTCCCTCCAAAAAATACTAAATAAGTGAATTAAGCTCTGCCTCCATATAGCACACACTTCTTCTCCCACCAAACCATTATGACCCACTTCATGTTCATCTTCCTACAATAGTAAATACGTAGAGGCATAGTACTACCTAAGGTTCTTATCTTTGGCTTTTATCAAGCTCCAACATGTAAGGATTGCTACTAAACAAGATGTGACGGATTTTCAAAAGGACAAGTGAGGTAACACGTGCCTTAATTCATGCTAAAATGATGCTCATTGAGAAAAAAAATTTTGAGACACACACACATAGGTATTCATAATGAGCCTAATCGATGGTAGTGCTCAAAGAAGCATTTCGCATTTCAAATGGATTAATTTTATGTAATAGTGGAAGTAGCTGAGTAGTTGTTGCTATTAAGCGTAGAGAGAGAGAGAGAGAATGAGGGCCAAAAGGCAAGACTGTAGATACCTAGCTATGTATTTAGAGTTAACAAAATTATCGGAAGTGTAGCTCATTTGATGGAAAATGAAACACGCAAGACTTTGGTCTTGTTAACACCGTAGTAACTGCTATAGGCCCTGTCTCTATACTGTACATACATGATGTAGGTACTGTGTAGACTGGGTCTGGAAATGAAAAGGTGGGTCCTCTTCCCTTCTTCCTCTAACTGTATTATTCCTGATCCTGTTTGTATGAGTGGTGGAGTGTGACGATAAAATATAAATGGAATGACTCTGTTCCTTGCGAGGGTGCCCTCAAAGTGGGACTCACGGCTCATGTACGACTGGCCAAACGGATAAATACTACTATTAACCTATACGGAGAATTACATCGGAAATTACGTTCGGATTACAAAGGCAGAGCCTCTGCACACTCCACTACAGCAGCAGCCGTAGGTGTGTGGACTCTCCGCCTTGTATACACCATCACTCCAACTCGCCAACTAAATGGCGAGTAATATAATCGGTAATAATAGTCAGCGGAGCTGCTGGATGTAATTACCATGCATGCGGATGCCCTTATACGGCCTATATCTATATATCCCTATAGCTATAGCTATAATATGCGTCTCGTATTATTCCTAGGTACATGTGAGGAGTCATTTGTATATCAATGAGGAAGTATGTAAACGATTGTACAAATTGTGGTTGCTTCCTCGGGGTTCGTTTCGTTTCGTTCGTTTGGAGAGGGAGTTGGAAGTTCTAAAGCGGTCCGCGGAAAGTTTTCCTTATTTACAAGAGTTCAATAGTTGAGAGTGCACAGCTGGTGCTGGTGCTGGTGCTGGATCTGGGAACGGTGGTGTCGAGTGCTACGGAGAGTCCGGAAGAACCAGGTATGAAACATAAATACTAACGAGTAGAGACAGACTTCATTACAACTTACAAATGCATTCAGATAATTCCTGTTTGGTATTATCGGGCTTCCCTTTCAACTCGGACAGTGTTACGAATTACTCCATCACACTACATAAATGTGGAGGCCCTCGTCGACTATTTCTCTCTCTCTCTCTCTTTCTCGAGCGAGAGAGAAAGAGTTATTTCCAATCCACTGACTTCCTCCTTATGCTCCCTTCTGACGGTATTTATCATTCACAGGGAGATTACCATAGACTCCTTTCCCTGGGTTCCCAACACGAGAGCGATATCCATAACAGATATGGGAATGTGACACGTCTTAACTTGAATACTAATAATATTTAAATCCTATTTTTTTGGTGCCCTTCAAGTTTTCCCCGTGTCTTCTTCACACACACTCTCTCGGCTTCACTCACAGTATAAATTAGGTACGGCACTAGCAGTATTACCCGATAGGCAAAGGTCAAGGGTCACTTGAAGCTAATTTGTAGCTATCTGTATCAGTTGTTGTAAATGAGGAGCCCGGGGCTTGAATGGAAATGGAAGTGGAAGGCTCAGTTGTTGTTGTTCTGTGTGGTGGTAATTTCACGAAATATTCTGGGCATCATTGACGTGGAAGCATATGTTGCATGTCCATTTGGAAGAAAATCCGTCGACTTGGAAGGTTTATGTTCCTGGTTTCAGGTTTATTGATAGCCCGGCAGCGATTAATTCATCAAGGCATTGTCCGACTATGCTTGCTCAGTATGGAGCTGACTGACTCACACAATTTATGTACGACGGTCGGAATGTTGTTCTCTCAATGGGTAATGGGCCAACGATCTGGATTGGGGTACAGGGTGAAAGTCTATCTACTCGCTGGCTCTCTCTCTGTTTGAGTTTCCGGATTGTAGCCACGCGTCTCTTCGATTAAAAGATTTCGATCGTATCTACTTCACAAGTCCGGCTTTCCGTATTTATGCACTCAATCCGCACTCCTTTGACTCAACACACAGTCTACCTTATGTAGGGCCCTACGAGTGTATATAGGTATATAGTGGTTCTACATAGGGAGTGTCCGAATACAGTGGTTTTGTACTTCAACATCCACTTACTCACTCTCGATCCCTTTTTGTCTGTCCGTCCGTCCGTCCGTCGGTTCGTCCGTCCTGATGAGTGAATAACCACACAGCACACAAGTAAAAACGGATTGGGACTTCACTAAAACCAACTGACGGCCCGTGGTTATTCCATTCTTTTAACTCTCTCGCTCTCTCTATTTCTCTCTGTCGCTCTTTTATGGAATTTGAATCCCTTTTCGCGGAAGGAGCCTCTCCAGCAACCTTCCTGTGAAAGGTAGAGATGTTGTTCTTGGAGCCACTTCTAATTGTGAAATCGTGTTCATCTACAGAGATGAATGCACAGATGAATTTCTTCTTGACCAAAGCAGACGCAGATGCTCTTAGAACAGAGACAATCTATCGTTTGACTCCAGACGACAGTAAGAGTGCAATTGACAGAGGAACCTCAGCTCTCCAAGGATTCAAAAAAAATAGCGAATTAATGAAACTAATGTATGCCCTGAAAGGGATAAAAGTTTTGAATAAACCTATCAACTCTGACTCTTCCCTTCAACTTAAGTCATAACACCAAGATTTACTCACTTTGCCCATGGACTCATAAAAGCCAGGCTGAGTCTGACTAGTGAGCGTGGGCGTTCTATTGAGACGATTATGACTCCTCTAAAAAACATTAAGGCTGTCAACTCCATCAAGATGGTGGATGGTGTACTTTTAATCTTGAGATATTTTTATTTATTCAAAGTATTATAACAGCCAAGTCGATATTTCCCATTTGCTCTATATAAACATATTTAAATTACTCGATAGAATTTGAAGGTTATTAACCTTGACAGGCTTGGAAGTTAGAGTCCCTTGGATTCCGATCTCTCACTCTCCCTCTATCTCTGGAATTGGCTCTTTGGCTCTTTACTTATCAATATAAATATCAATCTAGATACTCCTCAGTAAAATAGCCCATTCCATTGGAAATGATGTATAAACGGGAAACGGCACTTCAGAGAAAAGTGATCTGTAGTGTCAACATTGTAAAGGGAAAGGCAAGAGGAGGAAATCTGTTCTCTGAGCTACAAGGGAATTCCACCAATTTTACATATTCCTCTTCACTCTGGTATTCTACATATGACTTGAATAGACTTTAAGTAAAAGTTTTTTTTGGACTTGGACGTGGTCCTACTTTACTATCTATTCCGCAAATATAGTAAGTAGTAGTAGACGAGAGAAAAACTCAAGGAACGAATTTTTTTTGCTCTGTAAATTTCGAAGCAAATGGTAAAAGCAAGAATTCCACTACATTAGATTGGAAATTGCAAGCGAAGGCTGGGTAGTTGCCATTGGTCACAACAATAAACGTCCTTCCTAATACATACGAAGAGTCCTCATGTTGACAATTATACTAAGAACCCGATGGATCCCCCCACTCTAATCGTAGTAGTAGTCGATCCCTATGTAGACTCTAAATGTCTCAGAAATCTTTTCCATCCTATCCCTTACATCACTGGGAAATTTATCCCAGGTACACTAAAAGTAGGTACATACATACACAGACGTGCATAGATGTAGTACATACAGATAGTTGTACAGTGTTTTTTTGTTGAGAAAATTCCAAACATCGATTTCCTCAAACACGGAATTTCCCTACGTAAGTATGTAGGCCTCTAGTTTTCTTGGTCATTTCAACAGGGATGACTTTCCAAGGGAAATACGACCAACTTTCAAATGACGGTACATACATTACAGATTACGGTCCTTTACTTACAGTTCTTTTTACCCTCTGCGTACTTCTAACATCTGCAATGTACAGTCTGTCTGTTTAACCTACTTTTCTCTCTCTCTCTCTCTCTTTCTGTATCTCTCTGTTTTTTTAGGGAAACTTGGAGCTGAAGTTGGTTGATTGCACAT
>JAQFZC010003090.1:0-20071 GCA_034695205.1 Dicyrtoma fusca
TTTCTGTATTTATCTGGAATGGCATTCAGATCAGATTCAGATTTGGACAATTTTATCTGGTACAGGGCAGATCAGATTCTGATCTGTTCCGAACCTTGAATGTGACTCTATGAGTCATTATACATTACCGTAATCTCACTAGTCCTGACAAAAACAAAATCACCATCGTTTTTTTAGTCTTCCATAGGGGTTTATAAGATGAAACGAAGTTGATTTGGTTACAAATTCAGAACTCAGACTTCATGCTGGTATATGAATATTGAAAAATAAAGCTAAATTCTAAAATGGACTGGTGGATGCCGTTAGGGTGTACCAGAAGTTTGCGACAGGCTATAAGAAAACAAATATTTTGTCCGAAAAACTGGTGGACGCTCGTAATAAAGTAATGCAGTTTATAAATGTAGCAGTAAGCTCCTTCGTAATAGCGATTTCAAATTCAACAAAACAGAAAAGTGTAAAAGAAATGTCATGACTTTGCATTGCTAATTACTGTTAAGTTTTTTAACATAATTTTATTAGTAGATTAGTAGTATTCTACAGCACACATCTGTAATACATTTATTTAACCAAATTACTTGAACAAAGCTGAAATTTCAATTAGTTTAGAATGAATGAAAATGATGGGATGTCCTTTCAACACATACGACTCGTTATTATGGTCAGTATTCGAATTCATACAAGTTCAGTACATGTAATTTGGAATTGTTGCATGAAATCCGTTAGACCATAGTATGATAGAGAAGTAGTAGACAGAGAGATAATGACCACAGCATTATAATTGCATTATTAGTCATTAAAATCTTTCCAGTCAACACAATGCACGTAGGGAAAGATAGGCTTTAAAACACGTGAGAACCCTGAAAGAAAAAACAAAATCATCGGCTGAATTCGGAATTCCTACACAAATTTTCGAACTCCACACGTCTTACCTACATAATAATTTTGAAACCTGTTCTCTAAATATATAAACTTACAAGCAATTTTGAGATGAAATAATACATATGCTAATTATGTTTTGAAATGATAAGAATGATAACTTTATAATCATAATTAAAGCTTAGTAATTTCTTACTTTCCTTGTATTCCGTGCAAAGTCTACCACAAAACTTAATTCGAAGCTGCGGACACATACGAAAGGCAAATAGGCCGGTCACAGGAGTGATGATCCGTGAACGGTAAACTTCATCATCATTGTTGGCAGGAGTCTCTTCAAAATCTATTACTTCCAAGGTAAGAAATTCCAAATCTGTTCAAAGTGTTGTTAAATCATTAAACGTCATCATTTTTTACCAGATATAATTATGCCCGGAAACTATTACGTACGTTTTTCACCATGTAAGTACACAGTTCATCAACAAATAATTGTTTTTTTTTGAGGTAGACTTACTTTCCATATCTAAGAGGGATTTACTCTCTCTCAGCGGGTTCAAACCAGAACTGTCTTCATCGTATGCCACCTCATACAGTTGACAACAAGTTTCCTTTGAAAATCCAGTGAAGCCACAGTCTATTGCTGGATAGATGTTCCCTTCGCAATTTAGCTGAATTGCAATTTCTAAGCTCTTCAATTTTGACAAAGTCCAAAGTGCTTTTGCTTCATTTTGAAAATCTAACAAACCAGAAAGCAAGCTAAGCTGCGTCATATTTGGGAATGCAATATCGAAATCAACTGAAGGAAGTAATAGTGGGCAGTGTAAGTCGCAAAATTGCAATTCCACGTTTTTAACAGATTCTATTGAATGGTCCATTAAATTTTGAAGAAAGGGACGCATCTTTTCCTTGAGGTTTGGGTCCCTTTCATCTCTACGTGAAAAATCGATAGTCATTGTTGTGAGTTGAGGAAGAGATTCAGACACATTAAAAACGGCTGGCGGTGGAAAGGCTGCACTGTCTCCATTATTAAATACAAGGTGTTTTAGTTTAGGCAGTTTAGGGAATTCAATTCCCTGGAGAAGGCTTAGTGGTGAGGTATATAGAACTTCCAAGGTGTCTGCTGCTGATGTCAGTAATTTTGAAAGGATAGAAATTTCTTCATTTGTATACGTGGTATCCTCCGACTGGAAATCTTCTTCTCCACAAATTCTGAGACGGGAAAACTTAGGGTTCCTTTGTAACAAATTTGTGCAAAATTCTTTCACTTTCCCTTCAGGATCGGATTTTGTGCAAAAGAAATGAATGTCCATGTTTTTCAAAATCTCTGTTCGACCGGACTCCAAAATGCGTTTCACATAATACGTGCTAACAGTCTGGGAGTCTTTTGCCTTTAATATTTAAAGCAAGAAACTACATTAATTAAAAACTCCCTATATGTATAGATTCCAATTATATGACAATATTGAAATATGTCGTGATAATGAAGAGAGCCTATCATTTGCGTAACTTTGTACACAGGTCCATGGAATTACGGAGTCAAAAAAAAACATTTACACCCGCGAATTATTCTTTTCAGACAGACCCTCGGACCTCTGCGTACAATTACAGAGCAGCGCCTTATCTAAACTACCAATAAAATATTCTGAACTTACGATTAGTTCGAATAAGCAGGATAAAGACAACTGTTAACAAGCTTAAGCGTAGTAAAATATATCACTATCCTCTAACGAGGATAGCTCTTTCGAAACCGAATCAGTATACGAATCAAAAATAGATTGTTTCCAAGAATAATAGGTCCATTATTCCGACTTTTAGGAAACACAAAAATGCAATACATTATTATATAAATAACTTATAAAAATGCACCTGCCATGTATTTCTGACAACCAAATAATAGAACTTATGCATGCCACAAAAAGTCAACAATAAAGTCACAACAATCCTAATAAAAAGAGACGATTACGACAAATAATCAGTAACCCCATTTACTTGTTTGAGTTATAAGCATGGTTTAACGACCTTGAACTGAAATGAACCGATAGTTTGTAGTTATTATTTCAGAAACAAGTTATAAAATATCACAGAAACACGAAAAATGGCAGTAATCAGAAATTTAAAACATCAACACCTAATTGGGTTTTCCGATACACTTTATTAATCAAAAAAGGGTTCAGATGGACTTTTCGTTCTGCCACAAAACACAGGTTCTCTAATTTTTTTAACGAATGTTTTCATATAATTGCTGTTGTATTTCTTACAAAAAATGTATAAACTACCCATGTATTTAAAAAACGTTTGAGCTGTATTTATTTTGGTACTAACCGTACTATTCCAGGAGATTTGATGCTGAATTTTTCCCGAAAAGTAAAGAAAAAATCCCGATCCGGTAACACTTTGAAGACGCGCACCGACTTTAAGAAGGTCCATTACAACAAACTTAGGTGGCTTCCAGGTAAATTGAAGTTTCTTTAAATTTCCAAGAACACCCCTGAGCTCTTCTCTTGGCTCTGAAAATAGCCGCAGGTTGCCGTCCTCGAAAGTGCGTACGCCTATAGTGAAGTCCTCAACATTCGGAACTTGTTCCACCAACAATCGCCTAAAATGACTCAATCGGACAAAATCGATTCCAAGATACAGTTTCTTAATGTTCCATCCATGTTCTGAGAGAAAGTTCTGCAACTCCGCATCTTCAAATCTACCACCACATCCTCGGATATAAAAAGTAGTCCATGGAAAGGTGCCATTGCAGTTCGTCGAAATGAAATTGGACAGATAATTCAGTTCAGTCTGCGGATATACGCCTCCATAGACTACGAATCTGCGGCCAGAATAATCCACTCTGATATAAGCTGCTCGGCGAGAATTCAAAATTTTTGTTGAGGTTTTATTCCACTGCTTAGTAACAGAACGACAGTTGAAAAGGCTGCCTGAGTCCAGGTTGTCCAGAATTAACTCAAGTACCTACAAGTATATATCACACAGTATGCTCAATTATAATTAAGAACCAATTTATCTCATTTTTTGAAAATGATGCTCGATTCGAGACAGATTTGTTTCGAAGAAGCATGTTTATCTTTTTGTCCCATCAACTTTTCCAGGACAAAACTGAGTTAACGTTATTAGAAACCAGGGCTGTGTAGTGTGCATAAAAGTTCGTCGGAAGCAAGGTCTGCAGAATCACTTCGAGAACAAGTTACACGTTTAACACCATTATTGAAAGTAAAGCACTACAGAATCGGAATTCGTGTGAAAAAGTATTTAACTAGTAACCCTCCTAAATGTGGTCATTTTTATAATAACTTCAGCACCACTTCAGCTAGTTAATGCACATCAAAATTTCCAAATCACATGGGCTCTTTTTGACAAAATGTAATAGCAGTTGTTGTCTCAACCTGTGTAAAGTACACCGTATCAAATAAAACAGCCATAATAGCGCACCACAACTAGGCCCTAAGTGTGGTCACCCCTAGTCGTAAATGTGAACTAAAAGGCTTTCGTGCAAATCTGGGTTACCCATGATCCTAAAACCTTTTTTGCTGTTTCATTTACCTGTTGGGCAAGTTTTGACTGCACCCATGAGACAATAAGCATGCTTCCAGATTCGAACAAAAATTTTCCTTTTCGAAACTACAATTTTTTTTTGTAATCTCCCAACAAAAAGTAACCAAAACACATGTCTATATGGGGCAGTAGTCAATCAGATAATAGATCCTACAAGTACTGCTGTACCCAAGAACAACAGTAAAATTATATTTTGTTGTTCAAAACTTTAAATATTTTTCGGTTCTTCTCTGGCATTATGTAATGTACCAAGTAAACAGGGATATGGATGATTTAGCTTGCTACCAAAAATATCAGTCAATAGTAATAATAAACTCTGATAATACATACATCGTTATAATATTGTTAAATCAATTTCAAGCCATCTGACACCTCTGACGGTGTTGAAATGAGTGAAACAGGGGGTGACCACATTTAGGATCTTACTCTATTTTTCGGCTGTTTTCGTTTCGATTTAATTTGCCAGCACCAACAAAACATGAAATCATGCACTATGTCTTGAAATAATACCTAAAGATCCTGTCTACACGTGAACGCCTTCAGTGTAAAAAAATACTCAATTAAAACCAAAATTTTGAAAATAGACGTTGGGTTTGGTCACTTTGAATTTCAAACAAGTTGAAATTTTTAAGTGTTTTATTTTGTAGGCGGGTTACTTCCACTAGGAAAACATGAGTTAATATGCTTTCAATTGCACACAAACTAAATTTTTTGCATGACTCAGAAACGACCGCCAGTGACCACATTTTCGATGGTTACTGCCGTAACAAAAATATTTGAAAACTTACTCTTAGGGAAAAAACAATTTATGTAAATTGTTTATTTTGCAACAAAAGACTCTACAGGTGGTTTAATGCTACTACAGAACGCCACATTTTATTCTTGAAAATCTCGTAAATCTTATACGAATAAAATATTACCAAATCAATCCCGAATACTTGTTCCTCAGGTTTAGGCTTGTTAACTTGCTCCCCGGTGTACTGCTCTAGAACTTCTTCAACCTAAAAAAACGTCAGTTAAAAGTTTTTTAAGCCCTCTGTTCTTCAAGGTAAAAAGTGTAATGTTGAATGTAGATTGTGATCCATGATCAAGATCCATTAAATTGTGATCGGCAGACGACAAGTATATAATAACGTCATCGTGTGATCGATCGATAATGCAGTGAGGAAAACTCATAAGAATAAATTCCACTAATACGTTCAACTTTATTAAATTTACTAACAAGCCATTCCTCATTTAGTCGGGTTGTCCAAAGTAACACACTACTACTTGGGAACTTCTTTAAGTGCTTTCTTTGCAACATTAATCGATCACAATAGCCTTAGCCATTCAAATCAAAATTTTCAACTACGCAGCTTACGAATAAAATACCGTGACCTAAATCTATAATACGCTATGCTTTGGATTATGACCTCTCAGTTGGTCTCAATCTTGCGTTAGCAGTATATCAGACGCCTTTCAAAACATAATAGTTCATTATTACGCTTTTATGTTACTGCTTTAAACTTTTTGTTAGCTTATACACAAGACTGGTGCTCGTAAAAAAAGATTTAAGCAAATATTTTTAGACCCGTTTTAATTGCAATACTTTTGGGCTTCCTATAATTTAAAACCTAAGTTAACAGTCAACACTCAACAGTAGTTTGATTCGATAATTTAAGCAGCTCATTAACAATAACATTAACAAGAGAGTGAAAACCCAAAGTCAAAAGTAGATTAATTAACATGCAACATGCAACATACGACAGTAACAGCGACTATTTTTTTAACCTATGACCTACTTTTTGGAGAAGCTGGTTCAATCGTGGATTCTGATGACGCTTTCCAGACTGACCCGCAATCGCAGCGTCAAAAGTTGCAACGGCTTCTTGGACAGGATCCATTTTCGGTTGACTGTTGACCTGGGTCAAATAAATAACTAGCTAGTTGTCACGCTGAATTAATCTTGCTTAGTTGTGGTACTTACACAACGAAATATACGCAGTAATTTTATTTCAAAGATGGTAAAAACTAAAAGCTGTGTTTAAAAGATCGAACGAATTATGTGAATACAGTGAAGCTGGGAAGATTGCAGCCACACATTTAACCACTTCGGCAGAAAAAGAAAAGAACGGAATAATCCGTCCCGATTCTCCCGATTCAAAACAAAAGATCCGCGTATTTCCGAGCGGTTTGCGAATGAAAAAGAAAGAATGAACGGGCGGACGCGCGGGAGGGAACTTGCCTATAACACAGACGTTCTAGGGCTCCTATGCTCTGCCATCCTACGGATTGGGGTCATCCATATATTACCTGCGTTATTTCTTTTTAGTTTACCACCGCGGCATGCTCCCCACTTGATTCACGGAGATTTTAAACATTACACTAAATTGGATCACTACGTTCACCTCCATTTTTGCATGAGCAATGTGCATGTGGCTTGTACAGTTCGCATTGCACTAGAAACAGTACATTCATAAGACAAAAGGTAAAGGCCAGCAGTTTATGCAATTTCATAATTTATGACAGGGCCCAATTTTCATTGCCCTAAGACAAGGGTCCGCGGCGGTTAGATATTTTTAATTAAATAGTAAAATCAGTAATAGGGCTGTTGAAAGTGTGGCAAGTGGCAAGAAAGTTGGGACCTTGTAGATGTGATCATCTGATCATTGCGCTTGAGTATGTAGAAAATGTAGATATACCATTAAAATATAGATAGTTATAGTTGTTATATAGATTGTTAGATACCTATCCTATATATATAGATTTCACTTTAATGTAAATCTTCTAATAGGGAACGTGCATATAAGATATAACACTTGTACACAGGGGAGGTGGTGGGTTGTGCCCCCACTAAAGCTACTTTTGTTTAAAGAATCCGTCTGGATTTCCGGAAAATACGAACGTCTTTTCTCTGCACATTCTGTTTTTACGGAAGCTCATACTTTTAGGGAGTGCATAATTTACATGGCGAGATATTCAAAGGTAGTACGTCGGTCGGCGTTCTGTTAGAGGATTTACGGTACTAATAATTTAGAATTACTGCAGAGAACTTGCGTAGATATCTTTCATATTGCTTTTGAGAGGTAAAAATGGGGCGGTAGATGCAACAACTATGTAATTTCTTTAAAAAAATTTAGGAGCTCAAATAGTTTTGCCCTTTGCACTTGTTCTTGAAGGAATAATGGATGGGGCATTGCAGAGCTTTGCTTTGTAAACTGTTCCTTTTTAGTCCCTTTCAGGTTCCAAAAGTCAGCAGATATTGATTGACACTATTTTTCATTTTTTTTTATCAAATTTCTTTTGCTATGCCCTATGAGTCAATGAATAATAAATTATTATTACTGTCAAACTTACCATATCACTAACACGCAATCTGTAATGTGACCATATGAGTCATTATACCTTACGGCAATCACACTAGTCCTAACAAAAACAAATTCACCATCGTTTTTTAGTCTTCCCAAAGAGTTTATGAGATGAAACGAAGTTTAATTGGTTACAAATTCAGAAATCAGAATTCATACAGATATAGAATGAAGAATAGTATTGAAAAATAAAGCGACATTCCAAAATGGACTTGCGGATGCCGTTAAGGTGTACAAGAAGTTTGCGCCAGGCCATAAGAAAACAAATATTTTGTCCGAAAAACTGGTAGACGCTCGTAATTAAGTTATGCAGTTTATAAATGTAGCAGTAAACTCCTTCGTAATTGTGATTTCAATTTCACCAAAACTAAAATGTGTAAAAGAAATGGCATGACTTTGCATTACTAATTATTGTTAAGTTTTTGAACATAATTTTATTAATACATTAGTCATTAACTAGTAGTATTCTACATCCCACATCGGTAATAAATTTATTTAAGCACCGTATTTATTCTAATAGTACACCCCGTGTACTGCCATATAAACGTGTGCTAAAAAGACCCGCGCACTATTAGAATAAATACAGCAAATTACTTGAAGAAAGCTGAAATTCAAATTAGTTTAGAATAAGTGAAAATGATGCGATGTCCTTTCAACTTATCCGACTCCTTATTATGGTCAGTATTCGAATTCATACAAGGTCAGTCCAGGTAATTTGGAATTATTGCATGAAATCCATTAGACGATAGTATCATAGATAACCTGGCTGGACAGAGAGATAATGACCAGCATTATAATTGCATTATTAATCATTAAAATCTTTCCAGTCAACACTATGCACGTACGGAAGGATAGGTTTTAAAACACGTGCGAACCCTGAAAGAAAAAACAAAATCATCGGCTGAATTCGTACACAAATCAAGAACTCTACCCGTCGTGCCTACATAATAATTTTGTACCCTTAAATCTACAGATATAAACTTAAGTACATGCAAGTTCGTGATGAAATAATACGTATCCTAATTATGTTTTGAAATGATAACTTTACAATCATAATTGAATAGTAATTTCTTACTTTCTTTGTCATCCATATCAACCCTACCACAAAGTTTAATTCGAATCCACGGGCACATACGAAAGGCAAATAGGCCGGTCACAGGAGTGATGATCCGTGAACGGTAAACTTCATTAGGATCGTTAGCAGGAGTCCGTTCAAAATCAATTACTTCCAAGGTAAGAAATTCCAAATCTGTTCAGTGTAGTTAAATCATTAAACGTCATCATTATAATTTTTTTAGCATATATATGCCCAGAAACTCCGCCGTATATTTTTCACCATGTAGTTATCAAAGAAAATAATTATGTTTTTTAAGTAGACTTACTATCCATATCTAAGAGGGATTTACTCTCTCTCAGCGGGTTCAAACCAGAACTGTCTTCACCGTATGCCACCTCATAAAGTTGACAACAAGTGTCCATTGCAAATCCAGTGAAGCCACAGTCTATTGCTGGATAGATGTTCCCTTCACAATTTAGCTGAATTGCAATTTCTAAGCTCTTCAATTTCGATAAAGTCCAAAGTGCTTTTGCTTCATTTTGAAAATCTAACAAACCAGAGAGCAAGCTAAGCTGCGTCATATTTGGAAATGCAATATTGAAATCAACTGAAGGAAGTAAAAGTGGGCAGTGTAAGTCGCAAAATTGTAATTCCACGTTTTTAACAGATTCTATTGAATGGTCCATCAAATTTTGAAGAAAGGGACGCATCTTTTCCTTGAGGTTTGGGTCCCTTTCATCTCTACGCGAAAAATCGATAGTCATTGTTGTGAGTTGAGGAAGAGATTCAGACACATTAAAAACGGCTGGCGGTGGAAAGGCTGCACTGTCTCCATTATTAAATGCAAGGTGTTTTAGTATAGGCAGTTTAGGGAATTCAATTCCCTGGAGAAGGCTTAGTGGTGCTATATATAGAACTTCCAAGGTGTCTGCTGTTGATGTCAGTAATTTTGAAATGATAGAAATTTCTTCATTTGTATACATGGTATTCTCTGGCTGAAAATCTTCTTCTCCACAAATTCTGAGACGGGAAAACTTAGGGTTCCTTTGTAACAAATTTATGCAAAATTCTTTCACTTTCCCTTCAGGATCGGATTTTGTGCAAAAGAAATGAATGTCCATGTTTTTCAAAATCTCTGTTCGACCGGACTCCAAAATGCGTTTCACATAATACGTGCTAACAGTCTGGGAGTATTTTGCCTTTAACAGTTAAAGCAAGAAACTACATTAATTAAGAACTCCTTTAATCGCTTCCAATTAAATGACAACATTGAAATGTGTCATACATAATAATGAAGAGAACCTGTCATTTGCAGAACTTTGTACACAGGGGCCCCGCAATTACGGAGTCAAAAACTACATTTACGCCCGCGTATTATTCTATTCTGACCCTCGGACCCCTGACCCCTGCGTACAATTAGAGAGCCGCGCATTATCTAAACTACCATTAAAATACTCTGAATTTAGTTCTAATACATAGACTAAAGACAACTATCCCAAGAAACATTGGTGTTGGCCCAACGCCGGATTTGGCTCCTGGGCCATCAGTCACGCCAGCATCGGCCCGACTGCTTTAGCATTGCACGGATATGAATCCGACGCATGCCCAGCGGCCATTTCTTACGTCAGGCCGACGGTTCCCGATGCTGGCCCAGCATCGGATATAGCCCAATGATTCTTGGGATGTTAACAAGTTTAAGCGTCGTACAATATATCACTATCCTCCAACGAGGATAGCTCAACAGAATCAGTATGCGAATCAGAAATAGTTTGTGTCCAAGAATATTAAGTCCATTTTTCCGACTTTACAGGAAACACAAAAATGTAATAAATATGATTATAATAAATTATTAATACTTATATGTAAGTGTGAACATGAACAATGTATCCGAATAAATGTAATTGCCTATGTAAATGTATAAGTATAACCCTAAGACTATTGTGCTTGCAAAGTTTCAAAAATGCACCCGCCATGTATTTTTGAAAACCAAATAATTGAACTTATGTATGGCACAAAAAGGCAGCAATAAAGTCACAATAATCCCAATAAAAGTGACGATTACGACAAATAATCCGTAAACACATTTACTTGTTTCAGCTTACAAACATGGTTTCAACGACATTGAACTGAAATGAACTGATAATTATTATTTCAGAAACAAGTTGTAAAATATCACAGAAACACGAAAAACGGCAGTAATCAGTAATTTAAAACATCAATAATTGGGTTTTCGGATACTTTGTCCATCAAAAAGGGGTTGGGATGGACTCGTCGTTCTGCCACAAAACGCAGGTTCTCTAATTCTTTTGCGAACGTTTTCATATAATTGCTATTGTATTTACAAAAAATTTATAGACCCATGTATTTAAAAAACGTTTGCTCCTGTATTTTATTTTGCTACTAACCGTACTATTCCAGGAGATTTGATGCTGACTTTTTCCCGGAAAGTAAACAACTTTTATTTTAGTAACACTTCTAAGACGCGCACCGACTTTAAGAAGGACCATTACAACAAACTTAGGTGGCTTCCAGGTAAATTGAAGTTTCTTTAAATTTCCAAGAACACCCCTGAGCTCTTCTCTTGGCTCTGAAAATAGCTGCAGGTTACCTTCCTCGAAACTACGTACGCCTATAGTTAAGTTCTCAACATTCGGAACTTGTTCCACCAACAATCGCCTAAAATGCCTCAATCGGGCAAAATCAATTCCAAGATACAGGTTCTTAATGTTCCATCCATGTTCTGAGAGAAAGTTCTGCAACTCCGCATCTTCAAAGGTACCATTTCCTAGGATCTCAAACATGGTCCATGGAAAGATGCCATTGCACTGCGTCGAAATGAAATTGGACAAATAATTCAGTTCAGTCTCCTGATATACGCCCCCCGTGACTAGGAATCTGCGGCCAGAATAATCCACTCTGATATAAGCTACTCCGCGAGAATTCAAAATCTTTGTTGAGCTTTTATTCCACTGCTTAGTAACAGAACGACAGTTGAAAAGGCTGACTGAGTCCAGGTTGTCCAGAATTAACTCAAGTACCTACAAGTATATATCACACAGTATGCTCAATTATAATTAAGAACCAATTTATCTCGTTTTTTGAAACTGATTTTCACGTTTATTGAAACGAAAAAGGTGCTGCGATTTAATTTTGGAAAAAAGTACTTTTTCGGAAGTTAACTGTTAAATAATATACTACTTGCATTCATTCAGAAATTGACTTTTTTGACGAGATTAATAATTCAAAAAGACTATATGCGATGGATGCTCGATTCGAGACAGATTTGTTTAAGAAGCATGTTTATCTTTTTGTCCCATCAACTTTTCCAGCACAAAACTGAGTTAACAATATTAGAAACCAGGGCTGTGAAGTGTGCATAAAAGTTCGTATAGGAAGCAAGGTCTGCAGAATCACTTCGAGCACAAGTTCTACATTTAACTCCATTGCATTGAAAGTAAAGTACTGCAGAATGAGAATTCGTGTCGAAAAGTATTTAACTAGTAACCGTCCTAAATGTGGTCATTTTGATCATGAACTTCAGCACTACGTCAGCTGTTCAGCTAGTTAATACACAACAAAGTTTCAAAATCACATTGACTATTTTAGACAAAACGTAATAGCAGTTGTTGCCTTAACCTGTGTAAAGTACCAAATAAAACAAGTCATAACAGTATTTACACCCCAACTAGCCCCTAAGTGTGGTCACCCCTAGTAAATGTGGTTTTGCCGAAAACTAAAAGGCGTTCGTGGAAATCTGGGTTACAGCTGATTCTAAATCTTTTTTTGCTGTTTTAGATACCTGTTGGGCAAGTTTTGAATGCACCCATGAGACAATAAGCATACTTACAGCTTCAAACAAAAATTTTCCTTTTCTAAACTACAATTTTATGTAATTTGCCAACAAAAAGTAACCAAAACACAGGTCTATACAACCTGGGGCAACCAATAGTAATAATAAACACTGATAATACATACGTCGTTATAATATTGCTAAATCAATTTCAAGCCATTTGACACCTCTGACGGTATTCAAATGAGTGAACCAGGGAGTGACCACATTTAGGATCTTACTCTATTTCTCGGCTGTTTTCGTTTCGGTTTAATTTGCCAGCACCAACAAAACATGAAATCATGCACTGTCTTGAAATAATACCTAAAGATCCTGTCTACACGTGAACGTCTTCAGTGAAAAAAAAAGACTCAAATAAAACCAAAATTTCGAAAATAGAATTTGGTTATTTTGAATTTCAAAAAAATTAAAAATTTTAACCGTTCAATTTTGTACGCAGGAACTTCCAAATTATGCGATGAAAATACGAGTGAATATGCTTTCAATTGCACCCAAACTAAATTTTTGCATCTCACGACTCGCGAAACGACAGCCAGTAACTACAATTAAAATTATTCTTAGCGAAAAAACAATTTAAATTGTTTATTTTGCAACAAAAGACTCTACAGGTGGTTTAGTGCTACTACATACATAACACCACATTTTCTTGAAAATCTCATAAATCCTATAGGTATAAAATGTTACCAAATCAATCCCGAATACTTGTTGCTCAGGTGTAGACTGGTTAACTTGCTCCCCGGAGTACTCCTCTAGAACTTCTTCAACCTAAAAAAAGTAAGTTAAAAGTTTTTTAAACCCTCTGTACTTCAAGTTAAAAAGTCTAATGTTGAATGTAGATTGTGATCCATGAAACATCCATTAAATTGTGATCGGCAGACGGCTACGTATATATTAAGGTGATCCATTATTGATAATGTAGTGAGGAAAACTCATAAGAATTACATAATTCCACTAATACGTTCAACGTTATTAAAATTATTAACAAGTCATTTATCATTTAATCGTGTGGTCCAAAGTAACACACTACGTGTGACCTGGGTTCTTTAAGTGCTTTCTTAAAAATGTTAATCGATCACACGAGCCTTCGCCATCCAGTCAAAATTTTCAACAACGTAACTTACGAATAAAATACCATGATCTAAATATAAATACTTGCGACCTATGCTTTGGATTTTGACCTCACAGTTGGTCTCAATATTGCATTAGCAGTAGATATATCATACGCCTTTCAAAACCTAATTCGTTATTACGCTTTTATGTTACTTACTCCTTTCCTTCTCGCTTTTTGTTTGCGTATTTATACGCAAGACTGATGCTCGCAAACAAGATTTGAGCCCATATTTTTAGACACATTTTAATTGTAATACTTTTGGGCTTCGTATAATTTGAAATTTACAACCTACAGTTAACAGTCAACAGCAGTTTGATTCGAACATTTAAGCAGCTCATTGGAAACAACATTAACAAGAGAGTGAAAAACCAAAGTCAAAAGTAGATTAAATTAACATACAACATGCGTAATATATATATGACATATAATAGTAACATCGACTTTTTTTTAACCTACGACCTACTTTTTGGAGAAGCTGGTTTAATCGTGGATTCTGATGACGCTGTCCAGATTTAGCAGTGATAGCAGCAGCAATAGTTGCAACGGTTTCTTGGACAGGATCCATTTTCGGTTGACTGTTGATCTGGGTTAAATAAATAACTAGCTAGTTGTCACACTGAATTAATCTTGCTTTAGTTGTGGTAATTACACGATGAAATGAAGGTAGTAATTTTATTTCAAAGATGGTGAGAAGTAACCCCTGTGTTAAAGATCGAACGGATTTATTATGTAAATAGAGTGAAGCTGGGAAGTTTGCAACCACACAACCACTTCAGCAGAGAAAGAAATGAACAGAATAATATTCGTCCCGATTCAGAACAAAAGATTCCGAGTAATTCAGCGCGCCCCCGAGATTTGTGACACGTTCACACTCATTGTTAGCGGTGATAATTTAGTGTCATATACATAGATGGAACTTATTCTTCTAAAAATTTTCTGAGTTCAGGTGGGTGGTGCCCCTTGTACTCCGTTACAGTGGATCAAGTGGTACAGAATTTGGCTTTATGAACCATTCCTACAGTCGATTTCAGTTGCCAGAACAGAAGTCAAAAGATTAACATATTATTTTTATTTTTGTTTTACTTTATTCCTAATCATTTATTTTTTGGTATGCAATATGAGTCTATGAATAAATCTGATCAGTGTATCACTAATCACTATCAGCCTTTTAGGAGTATGATCTTCACAAAATCACTATTTTCACCATCGTTTTTTCAGTCTTCTACACAAGTTTAACTTGGAACGAAGTCTATTTTGTTGGAAATCAAATTTTAGACTGCATGGAAAACTTAAAAATAAAGCGAAATTTCAAAAATGGGCAATTGGTAATGGTGGTGACTGGACGGTTTGGCTAAATGTTTAAGCAGGATAGCATTCCTTGGTTAGACTTTGCAGTGCTCGACTCATTTTCTATTCTAGGTATACCGTCCATACGACGGGCTGCTACACTAGTCTTGGAATAAAATGTTTTTGGTTTTATTCAAAAGTAAAAAGAATTTTTCCTGATTTGAAGGAAACAAATAATGATTTTGTGCGGGAGACTATAAGGAGACATTTCTGAAATTCAAAGTGACCCAATTCTATTTTCGAAACAATGGTTTTAATCGAGTCTTTATTTTGCTGAAGATGTTCACGTGTGGATTCTTGTGAGCATCTTTAGGTATTATTTCAAGACAAAGTGCATGATTTCGTTGTTTCTTGTTGCTGGCAAATTGAATCGAAACGAAACCAGCCGCAAAATATAGTAGGATCTTAAATGAGGTCACCTCCTGGTTCACTCATTTGAACACCGTTATAGGTATCAAATGGTTTGAATTTACTAGATTAAGCTGGTACCCTTTAACATTCAAACAGCCTAAATAAAGGTGATTGATGACACCCATTAGAATTTGCCTTTCAAGTTAAGACATACATAAATGTTTAAAGTATTTGATTGTATGTAGTACCTGAAAAAAAATTTGAATGCAAATTGTCTAATAAGCAATTTATTATAAAGAATGTAAGGATCAAAATAAGAGTAATTCTACGGTTATTATATATATGCATATACCAAGGTGGTGCCATACCCACACATAGGCTATTAAGGTTGTGGTAAAAAATAATACGAGGATAAAATTATTAGCTTTTACGGAGCATAATAGCGGTTGTTCTTTCCATTATTTCAACGATTTTGTTATGCAAAATGTCCATTATCAAGATTGCACGTGCTTTCACGTGCTATAGTCGTTAAGAATCACATTTTACTGCCGATCAAACCTTTTTGACTATACAATTGTAAAACACGCGTCCAGAACCTTCGATAGGCCTCACCCTCGATTCGATTGCAGCATTAGGGATGCGATAAAAGTACAAATAAATCTTCGGATTTCGTCATACGGTATTTCTACTTTTACTGTCTTCATTCCCATTATTGGCTCACATCCACACGGAATCCACTTAGTCTCTAACGATTTTCAGGAACTAACATACAAGCAAGAAATATGGCTGCAATAGCTACTTTGGAACTGGGTCTGCTGACTGAGGTAACAATTATTATAATTAAATGAAAAAGTCCAATCATTTCTTTTGCCCTTCTTTTTGGCACTTATATTTGGACTTGCTTTAGTACGGCGATCAGTATTAAATACTTGTTATTGGCGTTAGCATATTGTTAATGCCAGAGTATGTTTTTATGCATGTTAAATTGGATAGTTTCGCAAGCGATTTACAAGCAGGGAATTAAATGAAGATCAATCTTCGGATTTGTTTTTAATTCGATGGATCCGAGCACGCAATCACAATTTGGACAAAGCTGAAGAGATGCTTCGAGCGGTATGTACAAAGTTCAAAACTAACATAAACGTTTTAACGTTAAACAAATAAGCAACTATTTTAGGAAATTTTTTAATAAACAAATTGGCCTCCTTTCCTTCTTAGCCATTGCGTTTTCGTTGTAAAAAAATAAAAATTTGCTTGTGTATCCTTATTTTTAGTATTTCTTACCGCATAATATTCAATGTTTGATATTTTCTCTTGAACAGTCGTTAAAGTGGCGCAAAGAGAATGATATGGATAATATTGCCTCATGGGAACCACCAAGTTACTTTAAAGAAATGGTGTCATTTGGTTGCTTAGGATTTGATGACAATAACTGTCCAGGTATTCCATTCACACACCTTTTAATGATGTTAACGTTCATTAAGTCGGCAAGAAGTTTGCGGGCATGAACTCTCCAGGCACAAAGTTATCATAGAACATTTTGTAGTTTCGCAAAAAACGATTGTTGATTTATTGTTCTATGCCATAGATAACTTACTATTATAAAAACGTGGGTGTTTTTTGTTTCAAGTCAGACCTAAAGTGAAATCATACATTTTTGTTTACCTTCCTGTAATATTAGTTGTACTCGTTCAGTATGGCAAACTCAACTTGAAGAAAATCGTTAAAAGAGGCCAACAAGCTATGTTTCTTAAATACTTACATTTTGTCATTGAGGGGGCTATGGCACAAACGAAGGGAAAAACACAAAAGGATGGAACCCCTGTGTCACAATACGTCTGCATCAACAACTGGAAAGGGTTTCCATACAAAAGTCTTGCAAGCAAAGGAGGTAGAAGCTTTTTTTAAGTAAAACGTTTAATTAAGGCCATAAACTTTCTGTAATCATTTTTTTGGTATTAATTTTTAAAATAAATTAAACAATTTTTTTTGCAGTTATTGATCTACTCATTCAATTTTGCAAAACGCTAGAAAGTCACCAGCCCGAAACAATCAAACGCACGTAATGCTATTAATGGTAAGTTTTGTATTTTTTCATTTTCTAATTTTTGAAATATTAAATGGCATCCCGTATGTATATAGATTTCGTCCATGTAAATGATGTGATATAAAATTGAATACGTTTAGTTGGCCCTGTCTTTCTTGCATTTGCATCAATAGTTAAACCTATGCTGGCACCAGCAACGCAAGCTAAGCTAGCTGTCTACGGCAGTTCAACTAAATGGAAGCCAGCTTTACTTCAACATATTCCGGCCCATGTTCTTCCGCCGGGTCTTGGGGGCACAAATACGAACACAGAATTTACGACAGAGATCGTCGATGACGCTGAGGACACAGAAATTGAGTTTTTCCTAATCACTCTTCCACCAATGGAAAAAATGACGCTCGCTTATGACGTCGAAGAAAAAGGCAATACTATTACTTGGGCGTTTAAAACTAACAAGAAGGAAATGTATTTTTCTGTCACTTCTGGGGGCAAAGTCTACATTGCTAATCAAAAGGTCGACTCACACGTCAACGTTGTGGACGGCTCCTTGAAGTGCGAAGTCGCAGGAGAGTACGTCTTCACTTTTGATAACGGAAGTGGCGGGGAGGAGCAGGAGCTGGAGTATCGCATTGACGTCAGAGCGCCGTCTGGAGCCAAACAGCTAGCATTTGATTGAATTTGAAGTTGTGATCGTTCAAGTCTAATGTAGTAGAAATTGTAGATAGACATGTAGTTTTCAGAGAAGTAGAAAAGTAAGAGATACATTCTCTCTTAACCCTTCATTAGAAGGCGTAGTATTTGGCTTTGACTCTTTGCCAATAAATCAGTAGGGGTATCTATGGGTATATACGGCAAGGAGAATGCCACAATAAAAATAAATATACATATTCGATTTTAGTGTGAGATAATTTATTTTGGAATCCACTATATAGGACGATTGCATTTTATTTCTGGAATACAGTTTATTTTGGTTAGAGCTTCGATCGGCACTGTGTCTTGAAATAATACCTAAAGGTAATGCCTATAAGTGAACGTCTTCAGCGAAAAAAAGACTATAAAACCAATTTGAATTTCAAAAAAGTTACAAATTTTTTGCGTTCAATTATGTACGCAGGAACTTTCAAATTTTACGACGAAAAGAGTAGTGGATGGATATGCTTTAAATTGCACCCAAACTAAAATGTTTGAATCTAATGGCTCAGAAACAACAGCAAGTGACCACATTTTCCATGGTTACTAATGTAACAAAAATATGTCAAAAATTATTCTTAGCGAAAAAACAATTTAAAGTGTTTATTTTGCAACAAAGACTCTACAGGTGGTTTAATGCTACTACATAACACCACATTTTCTTGAAAATCTCATAAATCCTATAGGGATAAAATGTTACCAAATCCATCCCGAATACTTGTTGCTCAGGTGTAGACTGGTTAACTTGCTCCCCGGAGTACTCCTCTAGAACTTTTTCAACCTAAAAAAAATTAGTTAAAAGTTTTTTAAGCCCTCTGTTCTTCAAAATAAAAAGTCTAATGTTGAATGTTGATTGTGATCCATGAAAGATCCATTAAATTGTGATCGGCAGACGGCTAAGTATATAATAAAGTGATCGATTGATAATGTAGTGAGGAAATCTCATAAAAATTAATTCCACTAATACGTTCAACGGTATTAAATTTATTAAGAAGTCATTCATCATTTAGTCGTGTGGTCCAAAGTAGCGCACTACCTGGAAACTTCTTTAAGTGCTTTCTTTGCAACATTAATCGATCACAATAGCCTTAGCAATCCAATCAAAATTTTCAGCTACGTAACTTACGAATAAAATACCATGACCTAAATAAATAGGCATGCCATGCATGCTTTGGATTTTGATCTCCCAGTCTGGTCTGAATCTTGCATTAGCAGTATATATCATACTCCTTTCTAAACCTAATTCGTTATTACGCTTTTATGTTACTCCTTATCAACTTTTTGTTTGCTAACTTATACGCAAGACTGATGCTAGCAAAAAAGATGTGAGCAAATATTTTTAGACACATTTTAATTGTAATACTTTTAGGATTCTTATAATTTGAATCCTACAACCTACAGTTAACAGTCAACAGCAGTTTGATTCGCTTTAAGCAGCTCATTAGAAATATCATTAACAAGAGAGAGAAAACCCAAAGTCAAAAGTAGATTAAATAAACATATAACATGCAGAATATGACAGCAACAGCGATTTTTTTTAACCTACGACCTACTTTTTGGAGAAGCTGGTTTAATCGTGGAATCTGATGACGCTGTCCAGATTTAGCAGTGATCGCAGCAGCATTAGTTGCAACGGTTTCTTGGACAGGATCCATTTTCGGTTGACTGTTGATCTGGATCAAATAAATAACTAGCTAGTTGTCACACTGAATTAATCTTGCTTTTTAGTTGTGGTAATTGCACGATGAAATATAAATAAATAAAATAAATTATTCATTGGGTCGATTTGACATTTGTCCATACAACCTGACTCAACCAGTCACTGTGGGTGAGGAAG
>JAQFZC010003091.1:0-20071 GCA_034695205.1 Dicyrtoma fusca
TTGTAAATAACACTTTTCTAAAACGGTCAAATCTTGTAAATAACACTTTTTCAAAACGGTCAAAAATAGTAAATAATACTTTCAAAAGGTCAAAATGTACAAATTCGACGTTTAAAAAATGGTCAATACTAGAAATAACCGTTTTCAAAAACATTTAAAACTAACGATAAGTACATTGCCGTTGCGAAAATGTTAAAAAGATGCAAAATATCCTATCATACATACATTTATGGTTTATTCATATGCGTCACGGTGCTTCATAAGTCAAACAGAAGAATCTTAGGTGAGTAATGGACCATTTACGTGCAATTTTAATACATTAATGAACCCACACGCAGCCCTACTGACAACTCTCGATGAAGTTAAAACGATGCTGATTTAAAGAGAAAATTTTCCGTTTAAAGAGCCTAGGTACCTACTTTGCACTTTGAAGCATAGTGATACACAGTACATACAACTATCTCCACGGATTTTGAAGAAATTGTATGCACACAACACAAGCATTATTCCTGATTGTAGTACTATATATTATGATAATAACATCTCGTTCTCACAACTCACTACGCACACCACATTAACATTAACATCAACATCAACATCAACGTCCATCCCCAAAAAGCAAAAGCCACGTCAAAATAAAAACAGCAAAACAGCCCCAGCCCCTACATATATAATCAGTGGACACAACATCCTCTCACCCCCCTTGCACCCCCCTTACTTTTCCCCACAGCAAAGAATGCGTGGAAATACTTGACTCACTTTGTACACACATAAATCTCAAGAGCTATTCAACCTCAAACGGCCAGGTTAAAGACATTAGAAAATTGCATAAAAATGAGAAACGAAAATTGGCTATAGGGACTTTTATAATTATTATTATATTTCCATCAAGATACATTAACAAGAATTAAGGATTCACACAATCTCTAATCCAACAAAATCCAAATGCAAATACGATAGAACCATGAATTCACAAAACACACTAAATAATTCCTTTTATAAATAATACGGTTTTAAATCAGGGGAGAGTCACTTCGGGCAAAATTACCTACCTTAGTGCATTCAACAACTGGCTTAAACATGAGAGAAGTTAATAATTAATAATTTCCATAAAATTGATAAAATACCTACACGAATTTATTCAATGAGTACGCGGTATAAAGTACCTCTATGTACCTGCTGTACTATTCTGCACTGAAACTTCCAAAAGGCAAAAGGCGTAAAAGCAAAAGTTGTTTTCTTTTCAAGAAGCCAAGTACCTACTATTATTTTTATTTGAGTCTGATAGGAAATTCAAAAATGTAAACCCTTCAAGAAGCCAAGAGAGACGAGAGCCAGCAAATAGGTATGGAATGTTCAGAGAAGATGTAACAGGAAGAACAATTGAGAAGGAGAACAAAACGGAAAAGATGGAAAAAGTGAGATTTGGAAACTGAAAGAAAGAAAGAAGAAGAAGATGATGATGATGGCATAAGAAGAGTTATAGGAGGAAGAAAGGGTCTCCATAATCGCCATCATTGAGCATAGAATTATTTTTTCAATTCTCAGAGAGGCTCTCTTGCCTTCACGAAATTCTTTATGAGGCTCTCCTCTACATTGCATTGCATGGGTAGGTAGGTACATCTATATTATTATATGAGTGGAACGTTCATTAAAAATTCAACTTGAAAGCCTAGGCTCTCCAATAATTATTATTATCTCCACCTCATTCATCCATTGAAACTGAAATGGAAATTAAACCTAAAGTACCTACCTACATACATACCTATGTACCTTCCTACCTCTACTCACTCGAGCAAATGTTTCAAGAGGATTTCACCCAAACAAATTCCCAAATACCATCTCAATACCTACCTACCTATATAGGCAAGTAAAACTTGGTTAAGTATACAAAGCCAAGGCATAAGCTATGTATATACATACAAACATTAGCTGTCACTCAAGTACAATGTATGCACAAAATACAAAATATATAAATCTTAAATGTGATGTGATGCGCTTCCCTTTCTCTGTCCATCCAGTAAGTGTCTTGGATTTTTTTTTATATCTAATTTTTTATTTAATGCTTTAACTATTGTCTGAGACTGCACAGTAACTTAACTTCAACTTGTGTGTGTAAAGTGTAAGTGTAACCATTTTTTTGGGGGGGTTGGAAACCAGAGCCAAAGCACATATAATATCTATAGAGAATCATCCATTGAGTCTAAATAACAACCAACAAAAAAAAAATAAAAAGTCTCTTCAGAGTCTAACGTGGGTCTCACGACACGACCCGCCTCACAATTCGTTGCTAAGTGCGCTTTGCAAAGTGCCTATACACCAATTTCCACACATAATACCACCAAAGATTATAATTTGATAGCGTAATCTCACTCTCCCATCGCTCTACACTACACTGTCATCATCCCCATCAACCACAAAATATCACACATGTGTCACACACTATTACAACTTTGACAGCCGCAGAATAATTATATAAAAAAAAGCCATCCTTTTAAATTAATATAGAGTTAGACATGAGGAATTATGAATTATAAATACATTAAGAATCATCCAGACCACAATCAAGTGAGTGTGCCACCACCACGGTCTTAATAGCAGACGTAAGTACCTACACTCGTGCTTCCGGCTCCGCACTCAACGTCAAAAGTAAAAGGAAAAAGCATAGCCAAGTACTTGGACTTTACTTTCGTCTTCTGTCTTTTTTCATTTGACAATTGACGTTGACGGGCCAAAAGTTTTTATTACAAAAGTGGAAAAAAAATGACATGTACACACGTAAGGTACAATTTTCCTTTTTCTTTATTTACACACCTTTCCCACCAAATGTCCATGATTAACTCACAAATGGGTAATTACCAACAAATTCAATTTTAATTTAGGCCAGCTTACCTAACTTTCAAGAATTTATTATTTCAATTTATATGTCATATCCCAGATGTGTTTCTATGTATTAGGTAGGTACTTTCAAATATCCGTGCAATACAATATGTTATACTAATCCGTATAGTAAAAAGCAAAAATGTGTTGGACTTTTAATTTGTATAATTGTATATACGTGTAAGTTACAGGCTGATAGTAAGTGCAATGTAGGAATTATTTTGAAATGGAGAGAAACTGTAAATTGACAAATTAAAGTCCAATTTAATTCAATAGACAAATTAATAGGGAGCTCAGAGCTTTGGGAAGATGTTCTTCAGTGTGTGCAAGAAATAAAGGTACAGAAAACTCATATGTGAGTACCTACCTAGCTACATATAAATAATTATAAATCTCTCTCAGCAGGTGAGGAAAATAATGCAAAAAATATCTAACAAACACAATGCACAGGAAAAGAACGCAAAGAGTGACTCACTACCTCGGCCCTTATACATAATACATATGTATGCTTCTACATATGTATGTACTTACCTCAATGAGTGAGAACTGATAAAGTTCCATAAATAAAAAATAAACGTTTATATTCTGTATGCTTAAATCACATTATTCATCTTTAACTGCCTCCCGCATCCTCACATCATCCATCGCAGATCGCATCAGAAATCAAATCAGTTGTTGCTGCAATTACATTGTAATTAAATATACAAGTTTGTCTCTCAATTGAGAATATTATTGCGGAATTTTTATTTAGAATTACCTACCTACGTACCTTCTCCTTTTGTAAGTCTACTAATACTATAATATACACAAATGAAAGGAGTTTTGGCATTATTTACTCTGCCTTTTTTGATCCACGCAATCCCATCAGCTTCACGTAGGTATAGCAGCTTGAATGAGCCAAAATAATAATAAATACACACAAAAAGATGGAAAGCACTAGCACACTGGCACTGCCAAAATGTAAAGTATGAATGCACACATACCTACCTAATATGTACATACCTACCTACATACATCAAATTTGAAAGATCAAATTAATTTCATTTCAAAACTACCTAGGTATGTATGACGAGTGGGTTGTATCTGTCAATATGTCTGTCGTCTGTTAAGACGTAAAATGAGACACACAATACAAAATCCTAGAATATACCTTATTTTGCTTCTTAGAGGAGCCAAGTCCGTGCTATGGGGGACGGTGTGAGGATAAATGATGGCACCTGCTACTTCACTCACCTGGGCTCCCAACAGTGAGTCATCATCCATCACAACTACTTAGGGGATTCCCAGTAATTACCTTTGCATTTTGCACACATTTTCAAACCTCCCTCCCTCCCTCTCAGGGTCAGTGAGATGCCATTTATGAACAGCCCCTATATTGCTCCCCTAATACCTACCCACCAGTGGACTTTTTAGAGACCCATACCTTCCAACCATTGCATTGGGGCAACGTGAATAATTTCCAAACCCTCAAAAACTGAAAGAGCACAAATTTTTCAAAAACGACAAGACGTCGATTGAACTCATTTACAAAGTTTAGAGCAATAAAATTTAGATATTTTCACAAGGCAGCTTCTATTCTTTCTAGGTATACACAGCGTCATAGTTGGAGTTGGAAGGCCCCTTGTTGATGTTACTCTGTTACCATGGCTGATAGAGTGAAAACTATACGGCCAGGATCATTTGGAATGTGAAAGGAAAGGAAATTAAGCTACTACTACATATTTGAAATAATGGTCCATCGAGGATGTGACGGACGTGAGGCCGATGGATGCTGATGTCCATTGCTTTTACTCACGGCTTGACACAGTGACATGGAATCTCATGTCAATACAAAATGATAATAATAAGCACACATGCACTCCCATGTGTCAGTATCCTCACAGAATTTCATCTGCTGACTGCTGTCCATGTCATTGTCACCGCCGTCTGTCAGCCGCCAGTCAAAGAGAAACATTTTCACGTCTACTTTTTCACTCTTCAAAAAGCACTGACTATAGGTATGCACATTAAAGGAATGTATCGTACTACAAGTGTGCTTCTGTCTGTTTTAGCCGTCAGAGTGAAATGTTACGTCCAATCCAAAGTGTAACATCGATCCTATCGTTCACAGAGGCTCAAAGGAATCTTTTGATTTTAATTTCAATCACTTCATATCATTAATCACAAGGCTAATCACTCCCAGTCCGTGTGCTATACCGATAATTGCTTTATTATTCATTAGCTTATAGAATCTTAGAAATTACAAATTGGAGAATCCATGTATTTTTACCCACTACACGTACACCCCTAAAGCCTTGTTTGTGAGTACATAATAAATGAGTCAAACATTTTAGGATTTTACCTACGTTCACGGGAAAAAGCAGCAGATATTATGTTCCCTGAGGGGATGCTCATCTCCATTTTATGTACCTTACACATGAAAACAGACTACAAGATTGCTCGATGAGTAATTACACGTCGATTGCCTCACACACAAATCACCTCGGTCAGAGCATAACGCGTGTGTAGGAAAGGACGGATAGAAGAAAAAAAAGAGAAGGAAAGAAAAAGGGAAACTCCAGAGAATATCAATACTGACACTCAAAATTCAAGCACTCGCATCCCAGAGATTTAATTACTCACAAGTGTGTGTGTGTGTGTGTGTGTGTGTGTGTCTGTGTGTGTAGAACAGAGTCCATCTACTTATTTATGCTTCTAGCTTCCTCCTCATTGAATATACATTACAATTACAAGATAGTTTCGTGTACTTAAAGTTGACTTTCGTCTTCTTGCCATGTCATATGTCATTCACCTTGCACATTTCCTTACATTTTAACTTTGCTTCCAAATCCCAATTCCATTCCATTATCTGTGTGGAGACTCACCTCCTGAATGCACCCACTGCCCTCCTCATTTCAAAGGCTAATGTAAACAACAATAATACAGTTTGCAAAATTTCAGCTTAACCTATTCGAAACTGGGGAACCATGGAAAGAATGCTGAACAAAAGTGTTTTACTCTATAAATTAACTTTTTCAAAACGGTCAAAACTAGTAAATAACACTTTTTCAAAACAGTCAAAACTAGTAAATAACATTTTTTCAAAACGGTCAAAACTAGTAAATACAACTTTTTCAAAACGGTCAAAACTAGTAAATAACACCTTTTCAAAACGGTCAAAACTAGTAAATAACACCTTTTTAAAACGGTCAAAACTTGTAAATACCACTTTTTCAAAACGGTCAAAACTAGTAAATAACACTTTTTCAAAACTGTCAAAACTTGTAAATACCACTTTTTCAAAACGGTCAAAACTAGTAAATAACACTTTTTCAAAACGGTCAATACCAGTAAATAGCACTTTCAAAAAGTAAAAAAACTGTAAATTACCTTTTTCAGAAACATTCAAAACTAGGTACAACTACGTTTCGAAAAGGTTAAAAGTCGAGACAAACCTTCCTAAGGATGGAAAATCAATTATAAAGCAAAATAAATATGTGCAATTAGGCTTCGGTATACTACTCGCACGCTCAATCAACACTACATGTAAAAATTACCAAATGTAAGTTTTTGAAATTAAATAATTACTTAATTGACCCCTGCAAGGAACAAATCAACGATCTCAACAAAGGAATAAGGAACGCACACAAAATAATAATTGAATTAGGAATTACATCTGCAGATAGGCATCAGAAAACCTCAGTATCTGGGCATCACATGGCACACCTTCTACACACGAACCTTCTAACTCCTATAAACATTAATACAACCGCGTGGTTCCTGACAGACACAAAACTCAAGTCGAAATTCTGCAAAACAATTATTCAGAGCCATTTTCTATCAGTTACCAGTAAAAAGGAAACATTTTGTTTTCGTAGACAATATTCAAGAAAGAAATTATCTGCTAAATCGCAAAACGAGGCTATGGCTATGTTTCATTTTGCTTCTTAATAGAAAAAGCACACATGGATTGATGGGTTTAGCCGAAAGCCGACGAAGCACTTAATATTCATTGAAGATGAGCTGACAGTTATAAGTTAGTGATAAGTCGAGGGAGATTCGACTATCGATTCCCTTATGACTGGCAAACACACTTCAAAGATGACTTTTTAACTTTCAGCTCGAACCAATAATAATGTGTCTGCTTCACGGACAGTTTATGTGGTGATCATTGTCGTTTTCGCTATCGTTTCAATTCAATCTCGACGCGTCCATCGCTCAAAGGCACAGATGAAAGTGTCTGAAAAGAGCCGCAGAAAAACCCCAAGTCAATATGGAATGATTGGAAAGAAAAGGAGAAGAGGCTTCGCTCAATGGATGCGGATGATGGTGTGGTGGCTGAATTGGACTCGAAAACCTGTTTCCTTTCATTAATTCCACGATGACACGTCAATCACAATGAGAGTATGAGGTCCATCAACAAAGAAATACACATTATCTTCCTACAAGAGAGACACCATAGCACATCTCTATATCCTATTAATCCAAATCACATAACAGTCCCAGTCCCACTGCCCACTGCATACAACTTACTAGTCAATTGTGCACTAATAAGTGCAAAGTGCAGTCTAATCTACTCATAATCCTCACTGCAATACAATCTTAATGAATCATAAAACTCTAACTACTACAAGCTCAATAATGAAGTGGCTCAGGCAAATAAGACCGACGAGCAGTTTGAAACAACCAAGTACATGATTTACACAATTTACATGTACCTTATAGAACCTATTAACCTATTAGAAACTAGGGAACCGTGGAAAGAATGCTTTACAAGTGTTTAATTCTATAAATTAACTTTTTTAAAACGGTCAAAACTAGTAAATAATAACAATTTTTAAAAAAGGTCAAAACAGTAAATAACACTTTTTAAAAAAGGTCAAAACTAGTAAATAACACTTTCAAAACGATCAAAACTACTAAATAACACTTTCAAAACGATCAAAACTAGTAAATAACACTTTCAAAATGGTCAAAATTATAAATTAACATTTTCAAAAACATTTAAAACTAAGTATATTACCGTTTCAAAAAGGTTAAATGCAGCCAAATAAATCGAATAAATCTAAGCTCTCATTTCTAACAGCTGACATTGACTTTGACTTTGACTCGTATAGACAAAAAATAAATTTTCCTCCAAAAAAAAAAGAAGATTTTCGTGTCCATGTGTCCATATATGATACACTGGGGAACATACTGACACAACTAGAAATCGAAAGTTTTCCCTCAACCTGAGATCCTATGTATATTGCTATTGTTTTCTTTCTGAGATTAATTTTACAAAATGTAAGCTGAGCCACTCTCTGCCTACAAAAAGTGCACATGCAATGTGCTGCATCTTCTACACTCCTGCCACTGCACTGGATACTAGATTGAAGTTAGTGACCTGTGTGTGATCTGAATCTGTGAGGAATGCTTGCTGGCAGATGAATTACATACATACATTCAACTGATCTTGATTCATCCAACGAACTTGATTCTGATTTCTTATTTCCAACTCCAACCACTAAACTAAACTGTATGTATAGCCTTCATATAATGTCCATACTGCATAAAAAACGGAAGGATGCAAAAAAATAAAAACAAACGGAACTACAATGCATGTACAAGTACTTACAGCCCTGTTGCCACACGCCATTTCTTATTCTTGTGCCAACTCATTTCTCATTCAATGATGAGCTCCCATTTTTACAAATACACTGATCAGTGATAAGTTTGCCAATTACATATATAGTCTACATTCAAACAGCACCCCGCCTGCATAATTAATCAAGAATTTAAGTTCAAAGCGAAGAAACTTTTATTACCGTATTCTAGGAAGAAAAATGATGTACATTTCAAATTCAAGCCTAGATATGTAGGTATGTATTTTGAAACATACCTTGCTTTGCTTCTTAATAGAGGATAAGCCACTTTCGGTCCGTACAATACTGATTGTTTGTGACTTGGTAAAATGACTGAGACTGAATGCTAATAAATAGAATTGCAGCGTACAAGTGGAAGTAGACTATTCAAGTCGGCACTACAATATTCAAAGAGCATATGTATAATATCCTCGTACTCGTTCCCTTTCCTTTTCATTAAAAGCTAACACGCTTTTTATTTATTTATAATTCAATTAATTACTATTGCATGCATTTAATTTGTGAAATCGAAACCATGTTAGACAAAGGAGGTAGTTTATCACTTTTCGATTTCCGCTCGAAAAGAAGGACAGGCATCCTATACCTACCTCCCATACATACATACAAGTATGTAAAAGCCAAATCAAGATCAATGAGTCGATTAACAGTACTGATAGAAACTATTAGAAGCAGTAAAATTTTATAGTATAACCTGCACAACTGTATGAAGCAATGAAGCCCCCCACTGCACTGCAGTGATTGCAGTACAGCTGTATGAGAAAATATTATTAATTTTGAAGCCGAAAGTGCACCGACCCTCCACATTCGATCCACACATCCTGTTCGTGCCAAAGAGACATTATATGTATGGCTGCTTTTAATTTCGTCAGAAATCTCAGAAATAAAAAGAATTGACTAAAATCCCTTCTCAAATCTCAATTCTTCCGCATATAAAAGAATAAATGGTCTGAATTTATTTAATTTGCCTAAATAATACCTCCGGGCACGGATGCCCCTGCTGCATATATGCATGCATACTGACTTGGCTGCATTCCTTCTGAACGGTCGAGTGCGTGGGTGGATTTAAATACATTCAAAGAGGAAGGAAATGAAATGGTGGGATGGTTGATGTGCAGTCTGTCTGTATTATTAAGTCTTTAAACTGAAAGTGGCTCAGTTAAGTAAAAGCAAAAGGAGAGACGAGAGACAAAGCAGAGATTGTGGACCTATAGCATGGGATCTCAACTATTAATAATTCTCACCACTTATTACAATTAGACGAAGCTAACTACATGTATTATACGTAGAGGTACATACATACCTATGGACAATCTAATATCTGCAGAATTTATTATTTTCCCAGGCTCTCATTGACGACCAGCAGCTAACATTTTCCTATTAATTTGCGGAAAGAATCTCACTCATAAAAATTAAATACGCAAAGCTCCTCTCATTGTCAGTTACACAGGGAAGTACGTATGTACATATTGAATATATAACTTCTTCAAAATTTCTAATGTTCTGCAAATTATGTATATTTTGTATCTCCAACATTCAGTAATACACATTATGCCCTAAGCATGGTGTTAATAATAACACCTCCGCACAAAAGCTCTAATCTAAAATGTACTAATATTTTTGCCAATCAACACTTTTTGCCAGCACATTATTTATTATTTATGTATTCAACGAAAGTATCTTTATAAAGTAGCTACAGTTATGTGAAACAAGACGAAAACCTCCCTGCAATTAATTAGAGTGAATACGGCAGCAAGCTTCAATTATGGTGAAACTACCGTGTGTGTGTATTTTACGAGTAAAAATCACACTTAGATGGTGTGCAAAAGTGTGATCTCACTCGTTCATCAGTGCTATTGTGACACAATACACATTCACAGCAACAGTTTGCATTTAAAAGACCCAAATACGGACGCCTGTCACTGTCACTGTCAATTGTCACACCCATAGGCCCATGAATAAAGACAAAGTGTAACAATAATACTACCTACTGGATCACAATAAATAGAATGCAGACGTCAAAATGAAGCCAAATGAAAACTAAATACTAAATACATACTAATAATGCCTATCAGCAGACAGATAAAATACCCCCTTAAGTACGAGACCAAGACGAAAGCGAACCTACAATTAAAGGCAACAAATAGAATATGACTGTGCGAGAGAGAGACTCCAAACTTTTGCTTTTCGAATTAGCCCTGGAAATAGTAAACCGTGACGGTGAAGATCATTTTTCTAGCATCTCAGTCATGTCTGTCACTCTTTTACTCTTTTGTGTGTGTGGAAGGGTTGTAAGTATGGGGATTAGGTATATCTATATCTGTACACAAAATAGACTTAATACCTCCAATTTACTCTTGTATCTACATTTGTTTTATAAAATCCATTCATAGTAACCATGAAGATGCACCTCCTAAGGATACACAAAGTATTACACCAGTAGCTACAATTATCTCTGTATCACTACACACACAGAAAAAAACTATGAAAGATTCAAGATGAACATGGAGCAACTTGTAAATGACTATCTTACTATCTAACACCGTGTTCTTCATGAGAAAAGCGTGTAACGTCACAAGTTTTGCCCAGATATATATACCTAGGTTCGTGCATATAATAATAATAATAATAATAATAATAAAGTCAAAGGAAAAGCCACAGCGCCAGGAGCAAATGTATGAAACCTAACTAGGAATTAAATTTCTTGTTCGGTGACCATGTAAGTCAGTCATAAAAGACTTAAATATTTGACAAACCAGGAATGAGAAATTGCTACTAAAATTATAAAATCGTACAAGCTACACACAAGCCGTCATTCACAGAAGTACCAACCACAATACAATGTAACAGCTTTTCTGTCAGCTCAAGAAAATCCTGACTAAAGCACCAGCACCAGCACCCAACCCCCTCAAGCTCTTTATTTCAGCTAGCTCCAAGTAAATTCGTAAATCCTCAAAGATTAGCGAGATAGACGTCAAGCTTCCGTAGCTACAAACACTGCATTTTACGTACATAAAAGTGAATCAAAAACGAATAAAAAGTAGGTATACTAGTGCACGTGCATACTAAGTAATAAATATTACTGTTGTATTAATAATGCTTCAACCCAGTATGGTAATACTTGATGAGTTAAGAAGTCAGTCCTTAGCTAATGTGGGTTTGGAAATATTTGTACAAACTTGACATTTACTCAAAAGATGACCAGTTGATTGATGGACATTTTATTTTGTAACTAAATTACAACCCTACCAGCCAAAAATCAACGACGCATACTATTATTACGACTCTTAGTGGTAAAAATGAAATTAATTATTGTCAATTTCTAGAGGTAATAGCCTGAAATCCTCAATTATCTCCGGATTTACATAGGTATACTTATAAACTGTCAAAAGTTGCCGAATTAATTTTGATATTACTATATAAAAGAATAAAAAGGGAAATGATTTAAATAAATAATGTAAAGAAAGCTATCCTCAATCAAACTACCTAAGCATGTATATACCTAGGTACTTATTAATATATCCCACATATAAATAAACTTCCACTCTTTAAGTAGGTATTTAGCTTTTTAGATATAAATATAATGATTTAAATAATGATTAACTTGACTTGAAATGGTGGTTGTTCAGTGGAGCGTGCGGGTAAAAAGTAAATGTGGAATTGAAAACAGACAAAAATGCTAATAATTTAACACTGAGTCCTTGAAGGCATATCTTTATCATTGTCGGCTTCATTTTCAAGAGTTTCACCTCGACTCGATCGCCTGTTTGAAAAATCCCTTCTTGCATTAAATAAAAATATCGGTCATTTCAAAATGTAGACGGAGAAAATTCAAATGGGGCCAAAAGCACGCTCTCATCCAACAATTAACTAAAAGTCTAGGAAATCGCATTTGCTTGAAACAATTTTGATGCACTTTCCTAGATGTGAAATGTGGAAACTGCCAAAGGACGGACGGACAGAAGACAGAAGCGTCTGTTTGTCTGTCCTTTTGAAATATTTTTTAGTTTTTATGCGTGTCACTTAAGTGACTAAATAAACGATACTGTCAAATTAATCCAAATCAAATACCAACTTGGAATAACAAGCGTGAAGATGAAATTAATGTGACTTGTTGCCGTGTTAGTCCAAGTTCCTCATTATTTCGTCTCAAGAAGTGCTACGCTTATTATAAAAAAAACAGGAGACTAGACCAGTTTCACTCTTATTAATCACAATAAAAATGTCACTTTTTTTAACTAGAGCACTTTTGAGTTTTTTTTTCCTGGTGTGTCGCTAGCTTGTAGTTTTGACACATCCAACAATGTAGGATGTTGCTCAATTATTTTTGTTTATTAAATTTTTTTGCATTTCTGCAACTTACCTGCACATACTTGGAACGTTCCATCTGCAAGAATCTGCAAATGCAGCGCCGTGCATCTTATATTTGCACAAGAAATTGAGAAATGCCTTGTTTTCATACTTTATAATAGTTAAATAGCTATTATGTACTTCATTATTACTTTAAAACAGACTCAAACCAAATCTTCCTTTCTAAATGTCTAATGTTGAATGTACCTAAATGTCAAATGTGTGTTCAAACACGCAAACATTCCAAAAAATCCATGGCTAAGGTACCTTTTCGAACTAATGCACACAGAAATGACCGACTAGTAACATTTACCTCCAATTTTCTACTAAAAATAATGATTTCAAAATAACTACGACAAAATATTTCAACCATTGAACCCATTTTCATGAAATGTGTCCCCAAACACCAAACACCTACACCTGCACCCAACCAAAACAAAAGACATTAATGATTAAACGGATTCAAACCGTCAACCGTTACTAAACCATGAACAGTTTAATGATGAGTAGTAACTAACTAATTAATGTAAAATGCACCCATTTTTAATTATTTTCGGTAGAGTGTAGGTAAGGAAGTCTATGTCCAACGGCATTACTACTTAAAAATTATTGTGGTCAGTTCCTAATTGTTGACTGTCAACTGTCAACTGTCAACTGTGGTCACTGGCTGGCGTTATTCTGCCGGTAACTTGATACTTATTTGAGTAACCGAAGTATCTACTTCGGAATTAAAATGAAATGTACTAATTGTGCTTAAAATACCTATCGAAAGAGGCTGTTAAATTACATTTTAACAGTTTAGCAGTGCTAAAAAACAGTTTGTTATAAAACTATGACAAATTCCTGCAACAGTGATTAACGAAAAGTTGAAAGTTTAAAAAAATGTGACTTACGAGAAATAGGCAGACCTTCCACATGTTCACATCCACAATCAAAAATTCTTGAAAAAAATACTCTGGCCGGTAGATTATTCAGTAGACGCTGGAAATGACCTGGAAATCCAAAGCTGAGCACATGGGCAAATTAATTGTCACTGTTTCCTAAAAAATCCAACAATCCTCCGTTTCACACTTACAAGTTAGCTTCTCAAAAACACTCCGGAGTTTTCAGTGTCAATATTTCTGTTTCTGGTGCTTCTGTCCGATGCGATGTAGAAACGGAAAGTGATCGGGTATTTTAGTGGATAATGACTACAATTGACAATTCTGAAATTCACAGCACTTCGGAAAGGACAGATGACTAACAAAAGTGAGAGATTGTGAGTGAAATACTGGGACAAAACTTAGTATTTCAGTTTAATTTTAATTTTTTAATTTTTATTAGCGTTTAGTGCGACCGTTTGTTCGTGGGACCGTTGAGACTGAGTGAGTGTGTGTGTCTGACTGTGTGACAGACCCGTCCGACGTCTAAAAAGTGACTGTGGACGGAATCCCTGGGTTCTTCACATAAAATAACAATCAAACAATGAACATCGTCTGGGGGGGGGGGAGGCTGCACTCTTGGCCACTGCCACTATGGTTCTCTGTCTGCTACTTGCTACTTTACTTCAACATTCAACATTTACCATTTACTATTACTTTAACCATTTACTCTCCTTTTGCATTACAAATTACAGGAAAAATATATATGACTGGCAACTGGTGACTGGTGGACTAGCTGACTTGGACGTTGGACGTTGGGGCAGCCGACAAGGAACGAACAACGAACAACTTTCTCCCACCTTATAACTCACAAATCTAATTCCATCTCAACTAGCATCTATGATTTACTGATGTATATTCCTCTCCGAGATTTTTATGTAAGTACATACACACAACAAGTCCTTCCCACAACACTACTTAACATTCTTTTACATTTTTTTTACCCCTAAATTATTATTATTATTATTATTATTACTATTACTATTGCCAGCATATATGAGGGTTATTTATTTTAACTTGTGTATCTGGGTGGATGAATGTGATTTTCATTTTAATACATCTCTTTTAATACATTCTGTTGATAATATGTATCGTTCTGTCTCTCATCAGTCATAGGTGTATCCATCACCATCAACCATCACCCCCCATCATAGCTACAGTTTTGGACGAGCACCGATGAGCGAGTGCCAATGACCAGCCCAGGAATATAATCTCGTAGTCAAGATAAGATATGCTCCCATATGTGTCATGTGTGTTATACTCTCTTCGAGAATCATCTTCAGGTTTTGTTTTCAGTCCTTCATCAGCTGTATTCTCCTCTCGTCCAAATGCATTCATGTTAATGGGATGCAGTTTTGATAATAATATGTGATGAGCTACTGCATTAGCCTAGATGTATCTGTATCGTCACCTCTGGCTAGACATTTCAATTTTCATTTCACAACAATTCACAATTTACGCTTATTTCAATTGCCTCCCTTGTCTTGAGTCTTGATAGTGCTTATGCACTAGTGTGATTACTTGATTACTATCTTGATTTTACTTTTTATTTTTGTGCGAGCTGTACACACTTTTTTTTTAATGAAGAATGAACCTAGGACATATATGCTAATACTAACGATTTATAATTATTATTTACGTATTTTTTCATTTGTTTTAATTGCGGCTTCAACTAAATATTGATTTAATCTATTATGTGCTTAAAAAATGATGTCAGGTGCTGATTGCTGATTGCAGATTACTGATAATGATAGTGTTAAGATAAGGTTTAGAACGTGTTTGCGATTTGCATCATACACACTTCTTTTACAATAATTTTGGACGCTTCTTTCTTACAATAAAAACAAAAAGGGCATCGACATAGTATTTATTTATAATAGATGTTTTTAAGGGGAGAATACAAACAAACAATTATAATATTGACAATTGGGTGTATAATTGTATATATTTAAAATAAACGTCTTTTTTTTGTTTACTTTTATAGATGCAACTTATGATTGGGTCTGTAATTCTGTACGTTGCGTTGGGACTTGTGCAATAATGGTGCAAAATGTGGACCCCTCGCTGGTTGTATTTATCAGTTGAGCATTCATCCTTAATCGTCGATCGTAATTGGTCGAAACAGGGAAACGGAACAAAAGTCCAATGTTTATGTATTGACACATCGCATCGGATCGATGCAGTGAACATATGAAATATATGAGCATCTCGTACTTCTTACATGTACACTGTCAGTCGTCGTAATCAGCAGTCAGCAGTTCGAAGTAAGTAACTCGTGAAATATATAAATCTGTGAAGGAATATAATATGGATAGATCACCTGCCGAGTTGACAGCTGAGAATACAAGTGCAATGATTTATGAGTGATTGACATATTTCCAAGTCCAAACATAGTTCCGTCTCCCATGACGATGAGTCCAAAGCTACAACCAGTTAGCAGCAGAATATGACCGACAATGAAGTGTTAATTAACAGACCGTTCTCATCAAACTACCAGCGACAGTCGTCGTCGTCTACCTCTACACTTCTAATTTTTCTTCTACTGTTCTTCAAAGTCGCCAAGATCTGATGACTGAAATGAAAGTGCAAGCGTCGGGAGGAAACATTAGAGAAATTTTCGTCGAGTTTCAGTTTGACCATTTGAAATTTTGAATGCAGCACCCAAGTGAAACTTTGAGCCTGCATCGAACTTATATTTCATACAGTAATTACTTCAAATCAGACATAAAAATACCGACCATCGCCTGCCACTGCCACCTCAAATTACGATGACCATTATCGCCATTATGATTGAATCTACAATAATGAATTTCGACTCTGTTTCTAAAAATCCATTCCACTCGCGTGCATTATTATTGAATAAAAGCTGATTACCCTTACATCGTCATCGTGAAAATGGCTGCTGTGCACTGAGCAAACTTACTACGCTGTCCACTGCCCCCGCTACAACTAGCCAACGTAGGTAAGTACGTTTGTGGCCGTCCCTTAATAATTACATTTACTTTAATCAAATATTTCCAAATCCCGGTATTCTTTCTCGTTGCCTGTGTATATTTTCATCTCAGAGCTTTCATTTCATTTCTGGGAAGATGCGTGCAGTTTTAGTATGTTTTGTACTGCGCTCAAATCTTAAAATTAATATCCGAAACGTGACGAAATGAATGATATAAAATGTAAATATTATTTGTATTATGACTGATGTGATGAGGTTTGCTGTCTTCTGAAAAAGCAACTGTCCGATTTTAACATATACACTACAAGTAATTAGATCCTCTTAAAATACTCGTATTATCCTGTCATTTACTTTTTTTCCATTCTGTTGTTGAACCAATGTGCTCACAACTTTCAATTTCACGAATGCTTTTTATAATCAAATCAATGCTATAAGATTTAGCAATACGAAAATACCACTATGTCCATAATTCCAAATAGAGTAACATTCCCTCGCTTGTGGCCATTATTCGTGCAATTGCAAGTCAAACAGCAATTAAATGTGTGACAATTCGTGGGATGCTAAAATTGTAACAAAAGTTCATAATTATGTGCAAGACTTAAGACGGAACCGTATAATCGGTAAAAACATAACATTGCAAATTGTGACCATAATAGTAAGAGAATAATATTGCTGTACTATTATTTCTACCATGCCTATTAATGCTCGAACGCTAATCTGCCCGTCCTAATGTTTGTTGTACACAGAAATGAAAACAAAAACAAGGATAATGATGATAGATGTACTGAATTAATTTTTTTTTTACATCTCATCCCGTGTCTCTGTCCTGTCACCTTCGGAGATGGACGATGCGGATCCTTAAATCACGATATGTCCGTCTCTGTACAGTCAAAATTCGACAAGAGAAAAGACCAAAGTGCACCCTTAATCGCGTATGTCCGTCCCCAGCACCCATTCAACTAACATTAAGGAGAGTCTAGCGATCATCAACACCAACGATTGCGCTATTATCTACAGTTATATATTTCACGCAGGTGAGTTGTAAATCTGTTTGAGCTAAGTGGGACCTGCAATCCAAATTTCTGTAGTGCAGAGATGCAGTTGTTAGACGGACAGTTAAGATGCAAATGTGCCTCGTTCTCTTGAATTTAAATTCATGTAAATTTGTAAAGATGGTAAAGCAGTAGCGCATCAAAATCCCTTTGGGAGAATGTACGTGCGATTGCAATTAATATTACGATTGAGTAATTTGTTCGGATACGTGCTCTAATGTACATACATATTACGTCTTGTTCCATAGTAGTTACAAATATGACGAGAAAATTAAGCAGTGCATTTTAACCATCGTTGCATAAAACATTGCCAATTATTACTGCAGTATCTTGTACTTGTTATTTAAGAGTACCTAATAATACTTGTAATTGAAAGCGTTTCCCGTTATTTTTAATTTCTACATGCAAATCAGCTTAAATGATTATTATTATGTCAGTAAGGATTTAAGTTAAACGAGGCAACCTATTTATTGGATGGTTTTTAAGGAGCATCATCTGTAACAAGACCGTTGCTTCGCTAAAAACTAAAGTACATAGGTAGTGTTAGTAGATTGCTGTTGAAATAACTGAAAAATCGATAATTGTACTGCTTGTTCCCGAATGTTATTGCTTATAAAAGCCAGCTGTCTTAGCTTAAAAAGGTCCACATCTATATTTTATGAATACATATTATTTGGACGCAGAGCATACCACATGCAGCGGATGCTACGTACATCCGTCTTAGTGTACATTATTTATATTGCCCTCTATAAAATTGAAAATTTTGAATTAATCGATTTTTATTTTTTCTCCACAGGACTTCACTCTCTCCTCTTGGACTACTACAACAACTGCCACGTCTTTTCTTTTTTTTTTGGGTGCATGGGTTAGAAAATAAAGTAATTATGTAGAGATAACGATTAGTTCTTTGCTTTGGAGGTACTTTTGTGGTTGGGATTATTGGATTATTTATTGTTTTACAGTCTCACGTATCTCAACTGAAAGGCAGCTCTGATCTCGGCTGGATGCAACATTGGATCATGAAACGGATTTAGATCACACCAGAAGAGAGACGGAACGTTACAGATTCTCAATTAGATCATCTTTTGTTTCCCTCTCTCTCTGTCATCTGTATAAGTCTGTAAGCCTACGTTTTTCAATAGGTCGCTATATGAGTATAGCGTCGGCACGTAATAATAAGGAGCCATGAAACTTTTGATTTTCTCCCCCTATTTTCTCCAATGAATGTGAACTCATGATGGATCGTCGATTGTGAATTATAGATTGGTGATTGTAGGCATCTCCTCAAATCACTGAGTCTTTCTACGCTGCTGTCACGAAGTCATTATTAATGTGCTCTTAACAATGTCCACTTTATTTTTTCCCACTTATTCCTTTTCAGTATGATTTGGATTTTGAAGTGCAATGTGCATCAATTCTTCACTATTTTTTATTATTATTATTTCATTACCAGGAACCATATTGCATTACAATTTTAATAATGCTTTTGATTATATGGGTTGAACGTATGTATGTGCCTTTGATTTTCTTTCATTTTCCGTCTCCCATGGACAATGCACGTGAAAATGTGCATACAGTTACATGTTTTTTTAAAATTTTAATGTTTGAACCCCAATTGAAAAGTTTCACTGTATAGATTTTAAAAAAAAACAACAAACTTTGGTAAAGCTATTCAAATCCCTAATTGAAGCTTCTACGATCACGACTACTGGAATGCAAGTGCAAGGAGATACAATGCAAGTGCCCGTTGACTGTGTCAAAAAGAGTTGTGCTACTATTTTGTAAAGGTAAAATAATCTATGCACATAAATAAATGAATAAAAATGGTTTTTAGTAGTTTTTAGTAATTCTATGTAGAAAAAAATCAGGAGAATTTAAACCGTTATGTATGAATTAACCTTTTCGAAACGGTAATATATTCAGTTTTACATCTTTTTAGAAAAGTTATTTTCTTGTTTCGACCTTTTTAAAAAGTGGTAATTGCTAGTTTTGACCTTTTTGAAAACGCTAATTTCTTGTTTTGACCTTTTTAAAAAGCAGTTAGTTGCTAGTTTTGACCTTTTGGAAAGTGGTAGTTACCAGTTTTGACCTGTTTAAAAACGCTAATTTCTTGTTTCGATCTTTTAAAAAAGTATTAGTTACTAGTTTTTACCTTTTTGAAAGCGCTAATTTCTTGTTTTGACCTTTTTGAAAGCGCTGATTTCTTGTTTCGATCTTTTTAAAAAGCGTTAATTACTAATTTTGACCTTGTTGAACACGTTTATTGTAGAATAAACACTTGCAAAGAATTCTTTT
>JAQFZC010003092.1:0-20067 GCA_034695205.1 Dicyrtoma fusca
AAGTTGGAAGTTCCAGCCCGGTTTGCCCTTTCGGGGGTTGACCTCAGGTCACGGCCAGCGCGAGTGCTCAGGAGAGCAATCTCAGCCCCAGGACATCGCCCAAGTAAGTTAGAAGTCAGTTAAGTTAGACTTTTCGGAGTGCGGACAAAAGTCCGAGAACATTTGTGTGTCTTTGGTCAATAGGCCAAAACACGAATGTTTCATGGTGGAGGCATACGGCGATTTTTGGCCAGAGGAACTTCAAAATACTCAGTTTTAGGTAGTTAAAAGTGTCAAGGACTTAAAGACAATTAAAAAGTGCTTCGAAAAGATGGAGAAAAGAAGATTTTAGTACAAGAAAACCGAAGACCAAGGAAGAAAATCATCAGGAAAGTGGGTAAAATCATCGCAAAGGTCGTAAGTTGACATAATACATCATTTTAAAAAGGTACAAATAATCAAAAAGTTCGAATTCTAATCATAAAAATCATGGAAAAGCCGTTAAAATTTTCATTTAATTAATATATATGTACCTATATAAGAAGTGTATGAGGTATTTGGAATTTTCAAAATGGCGACGATAGAGGCAGATGAAGATGTGCGTGTTTAGTAGGTAGAATTAGCGAAGACCGTAGTAGAGAGATTTTAGTAGCAGGCCCACGAGGCATTTAGGTTTAAAAGCATTAGAAGTATTTAGTATCGAAGTTTATTTCCCAAAGTTAGCCGTTGAGAGTTAGTCAGAAGAGAGAAGACGACTTATCGAAGTTATTTCAATTCAGGCCACATGGTAGGTCCAGCTAAGCAGGTTAAAAAGCCGCAAACGAGAAGTGCGAAGGATAGTGGAGCGACGACTAGTTCGGAAGCTGATTCCGAGATGGCAGAACAGCACACAGCAGAAGAGTTGCTGCAACAAGCTAATTTAGAGTTTACGAGACTTAGAGAGGCAAATGAGGCAGCCCAGGACATTATTAGGAAAAAGGAAAAAGAGAAAAAGAATCTGAAGGAATCTTTGGACAAGATTACCAAAAGAGCAATAGAGTTTAGGAACGACGCAACGAAGACTCAAGAACTTTTAGAAAAATCAATAGTAGATGCAGCTACAACTAGACAGTCGTACGAGGAGTTTAGAGATCTATTAAAAGGAGACAAAAGGTATAGGCATCTAGTTACAGGCGAACAACAAGAACAGGAGGAAGAAATTTTAGAGCACGAAGATAAAAATGTTGAAGATTTAGAGGAGATTCCCCAGAATAGAGAAGAAGATTATGCGGAAAATTCGGAATTAGGTAGACTGAAAGAGGAGTTGAAAGAAAGTCATGCTACAATTTCTAGACTGAAGAGAGCAAGTAGGAGAGTATCAATTTCAGATGAGGATAAGTGGTTAAAGACAGCTAAGATAGCAAAGTTGCAAAAAGAAGAGGAACAGTCGAATTTTAAGGATTTGAAGGCATCAGTAGGTCCTTACGTTTCAGCCACCAATTCGGTGACTTATATAGCTAGATTAGAGGAGAGTAGAATAGAGAATGAAGTTTCGTGGAAATATTTTCTGAATAACATTAGGTATTTTTTCGCCGAATCGAAAGACAAGGTCGTGGAACAGTGGTTTCTACGGAGAGAGGGAAATTTAGTTCAGTTGAAGAAAGATGCAAGAGATGACCAAGATAGGGAAGATATTTGGACAAAATTTAGAGATCAATTTATAGCCCAATTTGATCCAAAAAGGATAGCAGAGCGAGCAGAGGATAAGTATGAGTTATTTACATTAGGGAAAAAGTCAGCAGAAGATTTTATGACTCAGATAGTGGCTATTCTATCAGAAATTGACCCGTTAATGTCAATTCCTGAAGTTTTGAAGAAAGTCTATCGAAAGTTACCAGCAGAAATTCGTCCAGATTTGGATGAAAGCTACTGGGATTCAATTCCTAAATTCAGGCAACGTTTAGACGTTGTACTGAAGAAAATAGATATTCTTAATCGACGTAATTGGCTAAAATTAGAGGATAAAGAGAAAAGAGAGAAGAATGGAAAAGGAGAGAAAGAAAAAGTTATTACGGTAGTGAATACCAAACGACCCGCCGAAAGTCTGAAACAATCAGACCAAACGGCCGAAGGTGTGAAGAAAGCCCGATTTGAGGGAAATTGCAGATTTTGTCTAAAATACGGGCATCTGGAGAAAGATTGTTGGGTCAAACAGCGAAACCAACAATTTAATAATCCAAGAGGCACGGATCGAGGACGAGGTCAAGTTGGATTTCGGGGAAGAGGAAATGACAGAGGAAATTACAGAGGTAATTTCCGCGGAAATTTTAACAATTTCCGTGGAAATTTCCATAATAATTTTAGAGGTCGTGGTGACTTTAGAGGTCGAGGAGACTTCAGAGGTCGTGGAGAATACAGAGGAAGAGGTTTCGGAAGAGGAAATTATGGAAATAATCAGGATTTATACATGGTTCGAGTGGTTGAAGACGCAAGTCAGCCGACATCCGGCCCAACTCAGCCGAATCAACCCGCCGAAGGGAATGCGAATTTAAACTACTAGGTCTTTCTGTACGGGACAGAAAGACCGAAATAGACCAAAATTCGGAGGTTACGAGTAAAGAGAAAGAAGTGAAAGTTGTAAATAGTGAAAATAGTAATAAAGATAAATTGACGAGTTTAGGACACATCACCGTACCCGTTGGTGCATCTGTCCGAGACTTGAGTCAATCTCCAGTAGGTACTTTTAATTCAAATTTAATTTCAAGACTTAAAGATAGATTTAGAATTTCAACTCATAGAAGTAATAATGTTAGGAAACCAAGTGAAAGCGAATTAGTGAAAGAAGGAGAAAGTAGATTAAGTGACGACAGTCATTTAACTATTTTTAGTGAAGGAGAGTCAGACTTGGAGCATGAATACGACCGATTGCTACAAAAATCAAGCAATTCGGCCGACATGTTTGTCTATCTGACACTTCTTAATGGTGTCAAGTTGGAAGGAATTAATGACACGGGAGCCCAAATCAATTGTATTTCTCCGGCCTGTGCACATAGTGTTCAAAAGCACAGTCCGAAGTCAATTGAAATTAGGGAACACAAGAAGAGAAAGTTTGGACAGTTCACGGAAGGACAGCCGCAATTTTACAAGCGGACTGCGAGGATTTATTATCAAATAGGAGGCGAAGTCAATTACAGCGACTTTGCTGTAATACCTAAAATGGCATCATTATTGTTGTTGGGTTTAAAGTTTAATAAGCAGCACAAGACTCTTATTAACTTTGAAACCAACGAAATAATTTTGCATTCTACGAAAAATAAATTCCGAGAAATCCAAAATTTTAACAGACTTAATTCACAAGAAGAAGATGGTAGATTAGCTTTTCGTCGAACAAATATTATTATCGACAAAAAGTCTATCAACCAAGAGATAGAAGAAGAAAAGAATAGATCAGTTAGAAGTATGTCAGTTTATACTGACGTACCAACTGAAATTTCAAAAAGAGCTTTTGAATGTGTTACGATTCATAGTTATGATGTAAATGCTAATAATCAAAATGTTTTAGTCCATTTCGATAAAAAGAAAATTCCACCAGGACTTTTTATGGGAAGACCGTTGGTCAATATGCAGAATGGAACAGCAAAGATCTGGATCTTGAACTTATCTAACAAAATAGTTCATTTACCGGTGATCCGTTACATCGGAAGTTTCGAAAGAATTAAAGAAGACGCATTACAAGCTGAAGCTAAAGATCTTGAAAAGGAGAAAGCATCACCAAAACCAGTAATTCGGAAACCGTTTAAAATGGAAGACTTAAATGTCGGTAAAAATTTACCAGATTATCAAAAGAAATTAATTTTAGAATCCGTAAATGATTTTAGACATATGTATGCTACTAGTGAGGAAGAATTAACTACTTTAAACTACAGACCAGTTCACATAGATACCCAAGATTTTCCGCCAGTCAATAGACCACAATTCCCTACAGGCATTTTAGAAAGAGAAGAAATTAAAAGACAAGCAGATAGGATGTATGAATTAGGAATAATAGAACACAGTACCTCACCTTACAATAGCCCAGTTTTATTAATTAAAAAGAAAAATGGTAAATTTCGATTTTGTTTAGACTTAAGGGAATTAAATAAGCAGGTTATCCAGAACACGTATTACTTACCTAAAATTAATGAGTTAAGTTTAAATTTATATGGTGCATGTTGGTTTACTACATTGGATTGTATAGAAGGTTTTATTCAGAGAGCCCTAGATGAAAAGTCAAAAGAAAAGACCGCATTTACGTTACCCACAGGGGGACATTTTCAATATACAAGGCTTCCTTATGGATTTATTAATAGTCCAGCAGAATTCCAATCCATGATGGACGATATCCTAGGGAACTTGAAGTATAATCTTGTTTTAGTTTATGTAGATGATATTTTAATTTTTGCAAGTAGTTTCGAAGAATTAATTAGAAGATAAGTAATACTAATGAAAAGATGTGAAAGGTATAATTTAAAATTTAATATCAAGAAATGTAAATTTGCTTTTGAGGAGTTATTGTATTTAGGAGATGTTTTCAATAAAGATGGTAGACACATTAGTCAGGATAAAATCGATGCTATTGTGCGTTTACCAGCACCAACTACTATCAAAGGTGTTAGATCATTCATTGGAATGGCAGATTTTTTCAGGAAATATATTCCAGGTTATGCGACAATTACGGAACCCTTGAATAGATTGAAGAAGAAAGAGTATAAAGGTAAATTTGAATGGGGTCCGGATCAAGAAAAAGCTTTTCGTAATATCAAGGTAGCTTTAACAACTAGTCCAGTACTACAATTTTTTAATCCGTTAGCAGAAGTGTTAATTGATTGTGATTGCAGTAATTTAGGTCTAGGAGGAATGTTATTGCAGACAGAAGATGGAAAGAATCATCATGTAGTCGAATATACATCTAGGATGCTTACAGAAGCAGAGCAGAAGTTCGATACCACGCAGAGAGAGGCTTTAGCCGTTTTACATTGTTTGAAGAAGTTTCGTCAGTATATTTATGGTAGAAAGGTTACGGTTAGGACAGACCATGAAGCTTTGAAATACTTACTAAAAGCCAGAGACCCACATGGAAAGTTAGCAAGATGGGCAATGGAGTTATCTAGCCATAATATAGACATCATACATAGAAAAGGAACTAAAATGCAACATGTAGATTGCTTATCTAGACATCCAGTGAGAGAGTTAGAAACACCGTTAGTTAGATCTACAAGATTTGATTTTGAAAACGACGAAAAATTATTTCAGGTAGCGTCAGGAGGAAATGCAGACATTTTTGCAGAGAAACAGAGAGAAGAGTATAAGTTACATAAGATTATAAGAAGGTTAAAAGATTCAAAAGCCGCCGAGAAAGATGAAAATAATGTAATAGGAAAAAATTATGCTCTAATCCATGGTGTTCTGTATAAGATTTCCAATAAGATTTCAGAATCACCCTGGCGACTCGTAGTTCCAACGAAGCTACGAGCGGAAGTTTTAAGATTGACCCACGATGACCCGACAGCAGGTCATGGAGGCTTTTTACGGACGTATCAGTTGACAAGAAGGAGATATTTTTGGGACAGGATGGCAAAAGACATTTTCAAGTATGTGCAAGCATGCGAGGAATGTCAAAGGCAAAATCCAAGAAATAAGAAACCGGAAGGTCAACAGGTTAGTTACCCGCCACCTTCAAAGGTGTGGCAGAGGATTTCCATCGATTATATCGGCCCAATGGAAACGTCCAAAACAGGTAATAAATATGCTTTAGTTGTAATAGACAATATGTCAAGATTCGTTTTCATAGTGCCGACACCATCGGCAACTACAAAAGATTCAGTTAGGATTTTACGTGAAATTTTTCATAAAGTTGGATTAGCACCGGAAATTGTGACCGACGGAGGTACACATTTCACCGGTTCATTCTTTCAAAATTACATTAAAATTAATAATTTACGACACATTATAGTGCCACCATTATCTCCACAGAGTAATGGTGTAGTTGAAAGAGTAAATAGGGACATAAAACTTTTATTTAGGAAATATTTGGAAGAAAATAAATCTAATTGGGATATTTTATGCGATCAGGTAGCTTTTAATCACAATAATCATATTCATCAGGGTTTAGACACAAGTCCTTTCGTTTTATTTTTTAATAGAGAGGCAATAATTAGAGCAGATTTAATAACCCCAGTAGTAAGAAGCGATTCAATTATAGACCCAGAAGAGGCAAAAGAAAATCATGCCAAAATCTTAGAGAGAGCAGTTAAAAAGACAGCGAACGAACAACAAAGACGAAACATAATAGCCAATCAAGGTAGAAATGCGCATTCTTACCAAGTTGGAGATTATGTTTTGTTAAAACTAAACCAGGAAGGTTTACAACCTAAATGGAGTAGTCCGTATAAGATCAAAGAATTAGTTGGCGAATGTGAGTTAGTGTTAGAAAGTATTTATAACGTCAAAAATCCTATTAGAAGAGCTCACATTAGGAATGTCAAAAGATGGCATCAGGCAGACCTGTGGTGTAGAGACTACGGTTATTTAGAAGAAAATAAGTTAAAAGAAGTATGTAAATTGCCACAAGAAAGATCGAAGATAGCACCAAGTAGGAAAAGAACAAATAGGCGTCATGAACCTAGTCTTTCAGATTCTATGAAGGTGTCTACAGGTTCATTTGTAAGTCAAAATTCGGGTACGACTTCTCCGGAAGTCATACCAGAAAAGAGACGGACAATTGAAAGACCACAGAATCAATGGCAAAATAATCGAGCCACAGTGGTAAATAATCGGGTGCATGTCGGACGTGAGGATAGGCCATCCCCACGAGCGACATCCACACCGGGAAAAGAAATTATAGAGGTACGTTTAAGCGATAGTGTAAATAATTCTAACTTAAGTATATACGATGCTAGTACTATTATTAAGAAAAAGAGATTTTTTGGAGGTGACGAAGAAGAAGAAGAAGACATGTCAAGTGTAGAGAATAGTTTTGTAAGTATAATTTAGAAGATAGCGTAATATATACCGAAATAGCAGGATTTGTAACGCCTAATGGGAAAAATGTTAATTATTTTAATAAGGAAAGTACAGGTAATGAGAATGAAGAAAATTTACGACAGGTAGAAGAATCAGAACCAAGTAAGGAAAGACCAAGTAATATTAGAAGTGTAAATATACAGGAAAGAAAGAGTGTATATAGTCCAAGACGTGGAGTTAGGACTCCAATGAGGAAAGAAAAAGATATTTTAGGATTGAATAAAGAACAGGAAGGTATAATTAGAAGGAAGTTAATTTTAGGCTATGCGAAAAAGGAAGAGATAGATAAGGAAATGGGAGCGTTGATGAAGTTGAGAGGAAAAGAACACGTATTTGATCGACATTTGAAGAACTGTAATTTTAGGCGACAAGGTACAGCTAGATTTTACAGGAATAAAAAGTCAGATCAAAGTACGAGAGAGGAGCCGATTATAGAAGCGAAAAAGGAAGAATTGATCAGAGATATGAAGGATTTGAATATAAGGTATAAGAGAGCTATGGCAGATCCAAATGAGGAAAGCAAAAATGAGGAGTTAAAAAAATTGGAAAAACTAGGAAAACTATATGAGGAAAGATATATAAGAATAGGTGTAAAAAGAGACACGGAGGAGATGATAAAAAGGAGAGAGCAAGAGAATAAAGAGCTTGAAAGAAGAATGTTAGCATTTCATAAAAAGTATAAAGTTAAAATCGTAAATAGTGAGGTAAATAAGGAAACCAAAAAAGAAAATGTAGAAAAGGAGACGTATGTAGATATGGAAAAAGAAGAAGAGAGTATCGAAGAAGTAGAAAAGGTTAGTAAAAAGAAAGGAAAATCAAAATGGAAAAAGTTAGAAGACGTAAGAGTCAAAGGTAAAGTAGATAGCAATATTGTCCAAGGGGAAGTGCACGTCCGCCAAGGAAATTTGCATCAACAAACAGGAAAGAGTAAAGACCTGGAACCACCATCTCTGTGTGACATGGAGGAGTTTCCAGCACTGGCTGTTGCATGACAAGGTGATGTGACGTCAGAGTGAAGAAGGAGGACATTTCATGTGTGCGTTTAGCAGTGGCAGCCATCTCAAACCAGACATGCAGTGCCAAACCAACGACAATGAAACGTCGGGAGTAGTGCGCAGTTAGCATTGCCATATGTACTTACAATGCTAAACGCGTAGCTCGTTAGTCCATTTCGCATCAGTTGGATGTGCGAGATCGACGAGACCGGAGGAAGAAAAAGTCAGTCCAAAAGTTGGAAGTGTAATTTCAGAGTTTTTTGAATATTTTTGAGTATTTTATCAGTCATAGTGTAAATTATTCAAACTATTGAAGAGACGAAGAAGTGTTAAGAACCGTGGAAGTAGTAAGTTACATAATTTTACATAATTATAGTTTAATTTCTAGTTTTAAGATGTAAGTACACAAATCACATCACAGAACAAAGGGTAGACATTTTGAATTTACATTAGAATCAATAGTAAGACATTTTATTTCAATAATTTTACAATTTTGTCTAATTTACCGTTACTACCTTTAGAAATAAGTTAAAATTTAGAAGTTAGCAATATCAATTATTTATAAATATTTCAAAAAGTCAGAATCAAACTAAATATTTTCAAAGAATTCAATTTTGTTTTTATTATTATTGCACGACATGGTAAATTCTATTTTATTAAATTAAATCAAAGACCCAGAAAGTTGGAAAGTGCTAAGATGAAAGATTTTATAACCTTTGAATGACCAAAAACATCCTAAACCCATTCATTTCATTACCTACAGTGACTCCTGAAGAACAGAAAGAGTTGCAAAGATTGAAGTTTGTGGAAGCGGTGCGACAGAATGCTGTAGATATTCAGAATGTTCGTGTTCAAATCGCGAATAGACTCATTTTGATGATGGTTCAAGAAAATCCAAGAGCCATTGAAGAGACCAACCGAGAATTGAACAGATATTGAAGACACTTACATATGCTACTCATGCAAAGAAGATTCATGCATCAACCTCCAGAGCTGGATGTTGCAGACCAGGTATTTGTTGTTACATCTCAAATGGTCGATCAGTTGGAAGATTTGAACAACGTCCACATTCACGAACAAGTGGAACTTGAACATTTTGAGAGTGGCAGGATAGTCGTTGAGCCTGTCCTGGCCCCTCCACAAGTGCATAGAGTGGCAGATCATCAGCCAATTGACTTAGTAGAGGTAGAAGTAGCGCTTGACGATGTTGTGATTAATGAGGATAAAGATGATAAAGATCAAAGTGATTCAAAAGTTGTTAGTCATGAGGACAAAAAGATCAAAGAGGAATCACAGCCCAAAGTTGTCAGTAAGGCAGAGGATGGACATGAGAATCAGGGAGAAGTTGAGGCAGAGGCTAATGTTGAAAGTAATGAGAGTGTTAGTCAGGAGGATCAGGTGGAAGTTCAGGAAGAGGCTTTAGCACCATCAGCTAATCGACATGCCCTTAATCAACCTTCGAATGGCCCAAAGATAAAGAGAGAGGCGAAGATTGAGTACGAAGGTCATATCGAGACTAATTTAAAGTGGCAAAGAAAAAAGTTGGAGACAGTTAATAAGTTTCAGAGACCAATCGCTAAGACAAAGAAAAAGTTACCACGACCGATGCACGCTGTGCAACCGACTCCGCAATCCCCAACGAAACCTTATTATGATCTTAGTTCGGATTCGGAGGAGGAACCATCACAAAGTTCAAAGAAGCCCAAATGGGATAAATTCCATCAGGAGTTGGAAGATCAACAAAGACAGGATGACTTGGAAGGTAACAGACCATCAACCAGTTCACAAATGGGTAGAATTCCTAAGATTGAAAAGGGTGAGGGCAAGTTAAAAGAGCAGGCAGAGGTTCAAAGTCAATATAGGCCACTGTCAGCAGATTATGCCAGCTTGTTTAACCAAGTGGCTAAGTGGAAAGTGCCCGATCCACAACCAAAGACCTTGTACCGTAAAAAGTCTACTGGTAAGAGTGAACTTCGAAAGAGTAAAGATCGAAGAGGTTACGAGAACATGCAACCAAAGACCAAAGAGGAATTGGATGCCGATCTTGTAAAGTACCATGCAGAAGGAAAGTCAAAACCCAAGACAAGTGAAGGAACAAAGGTCCAAGAACCACCGGAAGAGTTAGAAGAAGAACTTAGGCATCACAAAGCTCCAATGCCAGCTTATGTACCCAGGTTGGCTACTGGGACTAATACTCGATACATGAGTTTTGATTTTGAGGGAGAAAGACGTCTCCAGTATGCTTCGGTCATTTCCGATATCATCTATCCAATTAAACCGTTTGGACACCGAGCCAGTCAAGAGGCCGCGGAGGTCGTCACGGTCACCATCGTCGGTCAGCGTCTTTTGTTTGGTGCATTTGTGGGACCAGTAATGCAAGACGCAATTTTCTCATTCAAAGTTTGGAAGCAGAAGTGGAATTTGCCGATTTTCCGGATGGAGCAATTGACCGTGTAATGCAAATTCATGGAAAGAGAATAGATGTACAAGCGGTTTTGGCATTCTTGTTAGATTGGTTCAGCAAAGTTCCATATGTCCATGTTAGAAGAGATCAAGAAGAGATTCACATCAATCGTGTGCGAGGACGTGGAATAGTTCCATTGGACGTGACTTCGATCAATGAGATCGACCCGAACGACATCCGTCCAAGCCGAAGATATTGCTTGTATTGTTGGAAGACTCCGAAGTGTGCGAATTGCCCACTGAAACCGAAGCCTAAACCTCCTAAATAATCCTATTCACTTTCCAATCCTAATTTCATTCCAAAAGTTCAAAGATATAAAGTTGCTCATTGAGGTTTTTTCTAATTATTATAGTGTTTTTGATTAAGTTAGTATTTTTTTAGTTCCGAGACCAAAGAATTCATTCAAAAGAGTTCGAGATTGTTGTGCAGAATTCGGAGGTCGGAATCGGAAAAAGTTTGAAGAAGACGGAAAAGAAGAAAGAAATAATTATTTGGATTTGTAAGTTGTAAGTTAAATATATCTATATCTATATTCATTTGAAAAACTATTAAGTTTTATGGCATTTTTTGAGGGACAGCATTACTGCAGAGGGCCCGGGGGCATCTTCGCAATTTTATTGCTAGTGCTGTGTCATCAAAGTGTTATCTTTCATGATAGTTCTTGTAATTTTACGATTACAAATTTTAATTTTTTTTTAGTATGTAAGTTTCAAGATTAAAGATGAATTTTTTTTAAGTACTCGAATTAATTGTTAAGTATTAAGATGGAATTACTTATTTGAATTTTGATATACTAATAATTTTACGATTAAGAAATGTTTTGAGTTGGAAGATGAAGATGAATTACATATTATTTTAAGATACACGTTTATTAATTTCAACATTTTATTGTTAGATGTAAGAAAACTTAAAATCGAATTTTAATTGCATGAAGTTTGAAGAAGAATATCAAAATAATACTGTAAATCGGAGATTGGATAATTTTAATCATAAATTTTTTTTTAGTTTGTAAAATGTTCATCTACGTATCAACTTTTATGTTGTTTAGTTTTAAGATTCTCTACGTATCAACCTTTGAGTTGTTTAGATGTAAGTTTTAATTATTATTTTATTTTATTTTATTATTTTAAAAGTTTGATTTCGTGTCGAAATCTCATTAGTGAGGGGGTAGTGTGACGAGGCATGTAATGGGAGGACGACGGTAGACATAAGAACTATATTAAGTAGCGTAAGAGTGGAGTGAGACGGCTGCGTCCGTTGGGAAGTTGGAAAAGACGAGAGTGAGTGGAAGAGACTGCGAGGCAGAGTGGATTTGGCTACGGACTAGGAAGGTACGAGCGAAGACGTGAGCGAGTAGATTTTGAGAATTTGGATTTGGATTGAAAGTGTTTTAAGATTGAATAAAAGCCTGTCAAGGCATTTTGGTAAGCAGAAACTTTAAGGAGATCTGTGTGTGTGATTCGACTTTATTAGTTATTAGATTAGGATTTAGATTTACATTTAATTAGGAAGTTAGAAGATTAGAATAGTTAGGAAGTTGGAAGTTCCAGCCCGGTTTGCCCTTTCGGGGGTTGACCTCAGGTCACGGCCAGCGCGAGTGCTCAGGAGAGCTATCTCAGCCCCAGGACATCGCCCAAGTAAGTTAGAAGTCAGTTAAGTTAGACTTTTAGGAGTGCGGACAAAAGTCCGAGAACATTTGTGTGTCTTTGGTCAATAGGCTAAAACACGAATGTTTCAGTGCATAAGTCGTATGAGTCACTAGGATCCATCATCATTGCCATTGGGATCCAAGCAGAAAGCCCGATATAGATAAAGGCGAAAAACCATGATAATAGTAGAAGTTACTAAGCTTAAAAGCAAAGGAAATATCCCGTATAACAGAGTAAAAGAAATAAGTATTTAGGTTGTGTCAGAAAGTTTAAAATTAGTCACATCAGTTGACATAATTGTATCAGTTGTTATAGAGATCGCCAGTGGGAGAGAAAAAGAGTTCCTTGAAAAGGACAGAAAATAAATAAATAAAAAGACGTGAAATACACGCAGAGAAAAGAGGCTATAAAAGCCCAGAGACCCCACAAGTATTGAAGGCGACGTAGACAAATCATTGTTAGATTTGCCATTTTCCGTTGTGGCGCTTGACGCGGAAAATAGAGAGAAAAGAAAGATTTAGGGAAAAGTCATACGCTCAAGTTTAAAGGTATTAAGAATAAGATTAGATTGTAAACCGAATTCACGGGAGGTATTTAGAATATATTTTGACGACTGAAAAGTCCAAATATCCGTGAACACTAGTACAGGTAATTAAGACTAGATAATAGTTTAGAATTACGGTATAGTGATTCACCAGAGTGGATCGCAGTAAGTCTGGAATTAATGGTAAGCATCGGAGCTACAGGTGTCAGGGAATTCCATAATTACTAGCAGCATCCTAAGGTGTCAGGAAGTCCATGTAGATAGAAGCATAAATCCATGATTAGCACCGTATGAAAGGAGTAACCAGTCTCCAGCATTTCATAAGCATACTTAGCATAAAACGTCCAGATTGCATAGCACCCTCCCCACCGTGGGAAGATAGAGACAGAGCATAAAGCATAGTGCATGCATAGTATGATCAGATTCGTAAAAATCAGAGTGACTGTAAGATTAAACGGAAGTGAAATAACTCTCATAGCTAGAAGAGCGAGAACCAGAGGAACACGGGTAAGAAGTTTAGAGCACTTCCTGAACCCAGAGCTAGAACGTTTTCATGCATATTGACATGAGCAAAGACTTCGTGAGAATAATAAGGTCATTGATAGTTATTCTCACACTTAAAAGGTTATTAAGAATTCTCACAGACGAAGACATTCCCTGGTTGATCATACTAATAATAGATTACATCCCCCAAGAAGTAAATTGGATGTGTATAGCCTCACAGCATTTGGCGTGAGAAGTTGAAAAAGGACGTAGGTAGGAATTGTAGCCCGGCCATAGAGCGGTAGATTCCTTGAGTTAAAAATACTCTAAACCACAGGGATTGTAGTCCAGCCTGAGCGCGGTAGATTCCTTGAGACGGACATTCCTCAAAATACACAGGATCTTGTAGTCCACTGACGAGTGGTTAATTTCCTAGAAAATAAAATTTGCTAAGTATAGGAATTATAGCCCGGCCATAGAGCGGTAGATTCCTTGAGTTTAAAAAGACTCTAAACCACAGGGATTGGAAGTCCAGCCAGAGAGCGGTAGATTCCTAGAGACGTAATTATCCTCTAAAATAGGTTAAAGCCCGTCGACGAGCGGTAGAAATCCTAGATAGGCAGGTAGCCATCTGAAAGGAGGGATTGTGACTTTAGACAGCACAAGCTCCTCGGAAGTCGACGCATTTCCAAAGTGACCCTCAGTAAAAGCTCAAAAGATTAATCCTCATGTAACAGGTGGAAAGCACTTGCAGTGAGAAGGAGGTGTCAGCGTAAGACTAAAGAAGTATAGATGTAAAATTTCTATAGACATTAGCTATTAGCAGGCCGCGCAACCTGTGTACATACCTAACCATATAGATAAGGTACAACATACGAAGGATTAGCAGCACTATTAGATTGCGATTCCACTTATAAAGTTATTGGGATTAAAATAGGCTCATAGTAAGCTGAAATAAGGTGCACCCGCGCAATTAATAGAGATTGACGGAGCAGAAGATCCGACGGGATCATTAGGCGTTGAAGTCAATCAGAGGTGACAGTATTCCGCAGAGACGTCAAGAAGACGGAATAGTCAGCCATTATTGGGACAGGCATTGATTAAACTAAAGTAGTAAGTCCCCCAATAAAAATCAGTTTAGACTCCTATTGAGTGATGTACACACAAGATATAGGCTACGATCTAAACAACATCATTCTAACCGTGAGTCGAATTCTGTAGCACGCATGAATGATCAAGAGTAGGTGCGTAGATAATACGTAGCGTAATTCCAGTTGGCCATTTAAGGTAGCATACCTACAGCTAGCTTGATAAGAGAAGCTACGGTTTGACGTAAGGAAACGTAAGTCCTATATCAAACCCAGTCCCAGTCCTGATTGTGGAGCGGTAGATGGAAGAGAACCAGCTCTAAGTCCCGCAGGGTACAATTAAGTCGGTAGACGGTAGGAGCAGATTCCAGTACGGCTCGAATTGTAAGAATTGTAAGTAGCAGTTACTGTAGATAAGCCTGTTGGTCCGTAGCTCGCACACTAGACGACATGGCAGAAAGATTTACAATAGTCAGCACCATGAAGATGGATGCAGAGACTAGAGAATGGGAATTTAACACGTCAATAGATTTAGAAGGGCACCAGTTTTTCTCAGTAAAAGAATTCACTCGCCAACCAGATACGTACATAGATAAAGGGTACTATCTACATATAAGCTCAGAGTTAGCAATGTCATTAATAAACCAGCAGAAGGTTAGCATGGTAGACACAGGATTAAAGCTGTTAGATATAGACTTCACAGTAATTGAAAAAGGAGCAGAGCCAGATAGAAAAGGCAAGCTCCAGAATCTATTGAAAAAGGTAAAAACCTTAGGAGACCTAGCCAAGACAATAAATGAAGATTTAGTGTTTACAGATACACTCAGAGACATGCCCGACAGAGATAGTCGTGAGCGGAGGACAAAAAGAATCCACGAAAACACAAAAGCTAGGGTCACAAAGCCGCAAGTGTTGGCAGCGGTATTCCCAAAGAGCAGGATTATAAACAACATTAGTAAAAATACAGTGTTGAGCGGGTCAGGAGCTAGACCCAGTAGAGGGATTGAGGTAATTCTCCCCAATATAACTAAAGGAGTCGTTGACTTAGAAACAGAGGAAATCCCAGTTATAGATTTAGATTCAGAATCCACAGATGAGAGCACATATCTGTATAATCCTGCATATAAGCACAAGCCGAGAATCATAAATAAGAAAAGAGTACGATTCCACCCATGCCCTTGGTGTAAAGAAATGGGGCATGAAGAAATAGACTGCATGAATAAACAAATGGCCCAGGGAAATAAAGGGTCCATACTTGGCGCGCCTCCTGCCATAAAAAGGAGAGCAGATAGAGTCCTAAGGTCACATTGTTTTATGATGTGTGGAGAAGTCTAACCGGGACCTCTCCATACTATGGATAAACGATTCCGCAGCTACCCACCATATATGTGGGGTAAGTGAATGGTTCGAAAAATATGTACCACTTACAGAAGATACATTTGTAGAGTCATTTGACCGTCGTAAAGTCAAGGTACACGGTGTAGGAGATATAAAAGTACAGGCCAAGATCAAAGGAGAGTATAGGCCATGGATAATTAAAGATGTAATCTATACACCAGGAACACGAAACTTGTTTTCAGAAAGACAAATGAAGGGCGTAGATTACATTCTGAAGCACATACCAGGAACGAAAAATAAATTATATTGTCATAACGGTGACAGACGAAGCCCAGGCCCTACAGTAAAGTTGGAAGATCCCAACTTTGTCTTAGATTTTCGAACAATTAGACACACTCACCGCGGTATGACCATGAACGTGTCACTTGGATTGTGGCATACTAGGACGGCTCATCATGCACCCAACCTCATAAAGCATAGCGTTCAAGAAGCTACGAAAGGCATCAAATTACGAGATGTTCAAGGACAAATAAGTTGCTCTCGATGTTTGACAAGTGGGAACTAGTCAACAGAAACAGAAGTCATAAATAATGACAGAAGTGAAGAAGTAGGAAAGGATCTTTGGGTCGGATATTTTAACTTTCCTACAGGGGTTTCATTCAAGGGAAAGAACCTCATCGCAGTCCTTCATGATGATGCATCAAATTACATAAAGGCGTACACAGTAGCCTCGGAAGAAGAAATCGTAGCGTGCATACAAATGTACAGAGAGAAATTAGAACGTTTTGGTTGGAAAGACATTAAAAGATGTCATATGGATAGTTCCATAAGAGGCGTAAGATTGACAGATCACCTTTTGGAGCATAATATCGAGATACATAGAAATGAACCATACCCATTCTTAATGGAGAAGATTAAATTCCTCCAGGAACGAGCTAGAATTATAATGAGTGAATCAGAAGCACCCCAGCAAATGTGGGGAGAAGCATTTAGCACAGCTTGCTATCTATATAATCGCCTCTTCGATAATTTAGGTAATAATAAGACTCCATACGAAAGGTTCAAGAAGAAAATCCCATCGATTTCGTATACACGGATCTTTGGATGTCAAGCTGTAGTAGTTAAAAACACACCAGCAAATGCACAAGAAGGGTTCAAGTGTATTTTAGTGGGATACATACGCGATGGTAGAAGGTACAGATGCTATTATCCACCAGAGGATAGGATTATAGAAACTGATAATGTTCGGTTCTCAGAAGAGACGGTCACCATGTCTACGACTATGGTACGCACTACGACGATACAAAACGGCTCAACATCCTATGTACATATGCAAAGGGAAGAAGCACAGGCACAGATAGCAGTGCCTACATGTACACCAGCACCTGTTGTTGTACAGTCAGCAGCAGAGACAGAGAGTAGTGGAGAGGTTGAAATCCTAAATGTTGTTCCTCCACCCGAGCCAAGGCCACAGCGGCCAGTGCATCCAGATTATTTAGTAACAGTATACACAGCACCATCAGCGTCCCACACATATCAAAGCATTACCCATACGTATGTACAGTTACCAGAAACCCCTCCTGCAGCATTAGGTCCTACATACAGAACGGAGCTACCTCGCTCCGTAGCATTTTATGAATGGGGAATAAATCCCATTGTTGACGCAATGAGGAGGGAATGGCAAAAGCATTGCTCACAATACGCATTTGATATAGTTCCGCTAGTACCAGAGAATATGATAGGCCGATTATGTCTAAAATCGGAATGGGCTATATGGACAGAACAGGTTCCAGGTGGAAAAATAATCCACAGAGCAAGATTGCTGATAGCTAAGCAAGTAGGTAAATTACTACTATATCAGGGAGACATGACTCCCGAGCCCAGGTACATAGCACTGCGGATTATGCTGGCAGCAGCAGCCATGAAGAGGAAGCAGCTAAAGAAAGCCAACTTCATGAGCATACCTATAGAACCCATAGGTAGACGTAATATCTACATGACATTTCCTGAAGGTTTTGAGATTGAAGGAAAAATATGCAAGCTCAGGAAATTCATAAAGGAGTCCCTGAAGCAGCGGACTATAGGCTTAGAATGGTAACTGAGGTTCTAGCCAGATTCAGCATAGAAGCAATAGCGTCAGACAGTCACGTCTTCACGGGCTTGTATAAAAAGGAAAGAGTCAACGTCATACTAGATGTAAGTGAGTTACTGATCACAACCCACACGGCATCAGTTATGGACGAAATATTAGAAGCCATTCACAAAGCAAGCTCAATACAGATTGAAGATCCAATGTCATTCATGGGAATTGACATGAAAAAGGATGATGATGGAAACATCTTTATTAACCAGGAGACTTGGATAGATTCCCTGGTAGAAGAATTCCAGCTGACGGCACAGGACATCGCTCCAGACCCTATCCGTAATTATCGAGGGTCAGCACCAGCAGCAAACGCGAATGTAGACGCCTATAGAAAATTAAAGCTGGGTTTAAAACACGCTATGAGGGTAACCAGGCCCGACATAGCCTTCGCTCTTACCATGTTGAAATACCACGAACGAAGAGCAGACAACCAACACTGGCAAGCAGCATTCATAGTGCTGAAATACCTGAACAAACATACAAATCTAGGCATCAGGTACAAGACGCTGGAAAGCCGCATAACAGCTCAGTCCATAGCTGAGAGATTCGACGATTTTGTATTCATCATAGGTAGATTACACATCGTCAATAAATCACCTATTGCGTGGCACACCAGTTTAGCTCCACTGGAAGTCAGAGAAAGAATGATGGCAGAATACGTAGCATTACAAGAAACTATTTTTGAAGCAGGAAGTTTCAAAAGCATTACAACACTGATGGGAGTAGAAAGCCCCATGACCATTGTCATTGACGCAGGCAAAAAGTCTGAAATTGGAAAACATGTTGAGAATCATGAAGTCAAAGAACTGTTCAAAGATCTCAATGATAATGATATAATTGCTATGATTAATTCTTGTGATCGTTCTGGAGAAATTTTAGTTAAACCACTTCCAGAGAAAGAGCACCGAAGGAAGATGAAGGACTTGGGGATGATTCCAACAGTTGTAGCTGCCTTACCTATAGCAGAGTACAACTTGCAAAGTCCACATGAGAGAGAGGATCGCGTCCGTAGATGGGTTGAGAGCACATATCCCAATACTCATCGAGAACAGGACGAGACGGAGAGCTACGAGAACACATCCAAGCAGAAGAAGCAAAAGCGAGACGACCTCGAACGTGAAGCTGTACAGAGTTCCATGGGAGAGGAGGGATCTCCAAAAGAGACAAGGTGCTTCTCATTCAACAGGAGGGAGCAGTCGTCCACATGCTTCTTTTCTAACGAGGCGAGTCGTTCCAACGAGACGAGTCGTCCCGACGAGGCGAGTACTTCAGCATCCACCGCGGAGTCCTCAGCCACCACGAGAGTCCAGACGGAAGAGTTGAAGAGTCCCATCAATTCAGTATCAGCCAACGTCCCCCACTCATCCAAATCAACAGGACATGATTTGCTGAGAAGAATCCTAGAGAGACCAGTCATTTTTCGACCATGGAATAGAGTGTTCAGTCCTCATCACCAACCGCCCCAAAGGAGGATGATCACTTCAGAATTGTCATTGGAAGGAGTCTATCGTCCAACAAATGATCGACAGGCAACCCCAACCCCAATGATGCAGATCGAAAAAGATGAAGATTCTTCACCAAATAACTTGAAAGTATTTCAGGTGTAAGGAGGAATTTATTTTTAAAGGTTGAGAGAACATGAATTGAGGAGGGTACTTATGAATGATGTAAATAATGATTGGTGAGAAGACTCGCCAATTATGTAAAAGAAGAGGAGGGTGTAGGATGTGGAATGCATCCATTCTTGAGTGCACCTGACTCATTGAAATGCGGAATGAAACTACATACGTATTATTAGGTCGTATGTAATGGAATGAAGCATTTGTGTAAATAATTACTTATTGATTTTATTATTTTCACATTGTAGTTTAATGAACTTATCGTTATTATTGAAAGTGCGCATTCATTCCAGTGAACCCGTTTTGTTCCATCGCATTTGTGCAGTAAGTAGAAAAAGACTACTTTGATTCTTTTTCATCCTTTAGAAAATAAGTATGTATATGATTGATGTCAATTAGTCAAGAAAAATACAGATATTTAGGGAGCTGTAAAAGACAGCTCAATACACTTTAGCATAGACTATTCAACAGCCAATAGGAATGCTCACATCCACCTTGGATACCACACTCGTTGGATGTGACAATGTTATAGGCAATGAACAGTTATGCAAATATATTAATTATGAATTTGCTATACGAATGTAATAATGAAAAGGTTCGAAGACACTTTTTCCATTGTAATTTTAGATCATAAAATTTTATGGGAGAATCAAAGATGATTTTCTTACATTCTATAATTAATATAATATATACATAAATTGTAAAATGTATAAGGAATTTTTAT
>JAQFZC010003093.1:0-20058 GCA_034695205.1 Dicyrtoma fusca
AAGGCTAATGTTTACAAGAATTGAATAATAATCATGAGTTTGACATACATACAATGGACACGAATAATGGAATGGGAATGAAGCCCTATAGTATAGTATAGAAATAGTAATATAATGAATACAGAGAAGGCAAAACATAGAAATATGCGTATATGTACATATATGTGCCATATAAACTGACTGATAGATAAGGATGAAGAGTATGAAGGATTTGTGATGATATAAAGCTATAAATTGTAGACTTTGTGTACTTATGTAAGCTCAATGAATACGGAATAATGTACCGTTAAGTCTTTTTGGAGGCGTAGAAAATAGAGAGAAAGAAAGCCCGCATCATCCTACAGCCTAAAACAATAAATAGTCATTTGAAGAGTTCTGAAAAGCTTTGAATACTCTCAAAAATAAACACTGAACGAGGGGGGAATTATTTCAAACTGACGAAACTGACGATGTGATGGGGTCAATTATAGTTGGAAAATCTCCGTCCCGAGGTAAAACCAAAAAAGGGGCTGCTGGCATTTATCAAAAACCCCTTGGAAACATAGATATAAAGACTTCCTAAATCCAAAATGACACTTTACGTTCCCATCTCTCCCTGTCTCCGTCTCCAATCTCCAACTCTCACAGTTACACAGACAGAATCTTCCGACGGCTATTGCTACGACTAAGACTGAGTCTCCGAGACATGCCAAAGGGCTATGTAGAGCACATAATCATAATAACAGTAATAGTAGTAGCGATCTATATGCATGACGGCAACGACAAGACGACGAAGCCGGGAAGAAGGGAAGTAAATCCCGACCAACTTCCCAAGACCCGTAAGTATGCATATACCTACCTACAATGGACGTACCTACCTACACACAATTTCCCATCCATGGACTAGATCTTGACAAGAAGAAGCTCGTTGTGTTTGGTCTTTGGTGGCTCTTGTTCTTCCTCATCTACTGAGTAGGTAGCTAGCTAGTACATAATATATATCGACTTTGGGACAAATACGGGTGCGGCCAAAATTCAGTTTTAAAAATGCAGAGGAGAGGAAAACCTTTAAGACACAACAAGTGCTTATTTTCACATCACCTACCATTTACTAATAATCACAAGAAAAATCATTTTTTTCCTTTCTTGACCCTCATCCTGACCCCTTTCACTCCTACATATATTTATTATATCCAAGACATTTCTTCGTACCAGACACATGGGTGTACAGTACCTATACTAAATAACCAAATGACTTTGCATAGTTATGTATGTACCTAGGCAGTAACTATACTACCCTTGAGTACAAGTACCTCTTTATACATTTTTCAGCTCCGTGAAAAAATCATACACTTCCATCTTCCTGCCTTGACGGTAGTTCAGTTTTCGATTGAACTGTCGTGTCGTGTTTTTACACAAACACTTTCAACCTACAAAAAAAACTAGTGATAAAAGGATTAAAAAAATAACAAGTTGGGGAAGAACAGTCGTCTTTGGATCTTGGGATTGTATTAGATCCAGATCGAGAGAGAGAGAGAGGCTGAATGCAATAATGAAATGAGTAATTAAAGAGGGGATTTATATTTATTATATATTATTCGTGCTTTTCGTAGAGCACTCTGTTTCTATGTATGCACAGTTTACAGTTCTTCTTTAAGTCATAATGTTTAGGTATGCCATCAAGATTTCAATTATTTCACTGGGAAGATTGAGAACAGTGCCCCGTGGGTCAATGGACATGGTTATGGACGCGGTCTTCTAATCAACATCTTCTTTCTACTTCTTCCTCTACAGATTATATACAAGTTACAGAACCTCCCCACAATCCCCGTACTTCTGTACTTTTTGACGACCAAAAACTCCTGCGCTAAATTGAAAGATTGAAGACTGACTTGTCCATGCATAGGCCTCATAACATAGGTACATGGAGCTGGTGTTGCCTATAGCATAGCATAAGGATAGCATAGCATAACATTGATGATGATGGCTACATGGCTATGGCTCCAACCAACCAACCTTCTACACTTCACTATCACCAACTTTGACGTGACATCCTTTCGAACAGATGGGATGCATTGGGCTGATTAGTCCCTGCACTGCACTCCCAATGAATCCCGCGTTCATCTCCATCCTATAGGTATAGGTACTATACATTATATATCTATTCAGTACATAATTACCCTGTATGTATGCAAAATGCTACTTAAAACTTGGAGGTGTCCAATAACAACAGAGGAGCCTGCGTGCGATTTCACTGTTTGTTCTCCAACTAGTGCAGTGGAGACAAAAATGCTTCATGAGAGAGAAGAACGTATACACATAGGCAAGTATTTATTGTTAGAAATAGAAATTCAAATTCAATGTCGACAGCTAAAAGACAAAGCCACACACACATAACATTTACGTTAAAAAGTATCACCTCTCGTCGTCAACCAGCGAGCAGTCTCTCTATACATGTCTACTCCCTCCACACGCACACTTTGTACGAACAATAACAAGACGAGCAACCTCCACGATTTTTGATCCATTCTCGAAACTATGGCATGGCATGTTATTATTCTTTCCCGTAGGTCGAACACTCAATAGTTGTAGCCATGCCATGCCATGCCAGAGAAGTCATATCATCTTAGGACGAACCTAGCTACATAGACTTTAGACTGTCACCACATATGTATGTACAAATTATAATAGTGTATTGGAATTATATAGCTGTATAGTTTTAGTGCCTCAACTTGGAAATGATCCGATAGAAACGGAAACTTGTCGAAACCAAAACCAAAGTTATTCCTTGCTCCCTGTCCTCGTGAAAGTAGGTGGGTTCCTGAGTGCACTCCCGTCCACAGTGATAGGAAATCTCAAGCAATAACAAATTGTCCAATAAAATCCCTACACCTACATCCATCATGAAGAAAAGTTTTTTTTTATTCCTATTGAGCCTTCCCTGATGCTCAGTGTTGGGCTACAATATGCCCACCCGCCCTCCCGCCCGAGTTAAGGAAAGAGGATGTACATAGCCCGACCCGAGAGAGTTGCGTACCTGGTTTAAAATTTACTACCCCTCCAATCCCAGAGCCACAGGAGCAGAGACAGTACAGCTTTAGACGAGTAAAACGAAAAACTTATCAGTAAAAATACAACACACATACACACACACAAAAGTTCCACCTACGACACGATTGTCACTTACATCGCGTTGAAATTTATTGTTTTTTTTTCCTTGTAGTTGTGTTAAAAATATATTTATAGATTCTTTTTACCTTCACTTCCCGAGTGAACCAACTACTAACCAATTGTGTATGTATGTACGAACGAGTATAGCAAAGTCGAGCTAGTGGAAATGATGCGTCATTCTATAACCCCAATGCACAATATAATTAAATGTATACATAGCTCTGTAGTTTGGTACTTCTGCAAAGTACAATTCAATAAAGTAATTTAGATTTCAAAGAAAGGAATTTTATTATCAAAATTAGAAGGATAAGATGTATGAAGTAACATTTTCTAAGAGCTGAGCATCCAAGTGTCATGTATGTATGTAGGTAGCCTATGGATACTATATAGAGGAGTATTGATGGTACATCCGCTCCTTGAACTGTGTTCATCAGTGATGTGCTACACTGCAGATGGCTTTTCCATGACACACCGAGTGAGACAAGACAAGACGAGTACATCTCTGTAAAGCTAAAGCTCAAGCTATCCAAACCATTCGATGATGCTTTGAGCAGGAAAGTCATTTGAGGATGGGTAAAGCACTAGGAGTGCAATGCCATTGCCATCTTCTACCTTCTTATAGTCATCTTCACCACCACCAGTAAAATTCCAGGTCTGCCTAGTTCTTGATTTCTAAAACTCATGCATGGACCAAACCTCAAAAGGTTGTCTAAAAGCCCAACCCTCTCTCACACAGATACACACATAAATGATCTACCCTCGTCCTCATCTTCTTCAAACTATTCCTATGCACTTCCCATGTCCAATGGCTAATGCGTCTTTAAACTCTTTCGTCTCACATCTCTCCTCTACTCATCCACACAGACTACCTACATCAAGTTTTTTCCCTTTCATTTCACTCCTTCATCCCACTCACACACACACTCACCAGTCAGATACAGGGATTGTTCATGGCATAAGCATCATCATCCTATCTGTGCATGGACAAAATAGTAACATTGTAACAGACAGCTATTATAAACTAGGCACTTTTGCTACCTACATATTTGTAAAAGGAAGGAGAGTCATAATAATAAGAGATCTATATAATATGTACCTATATACAGTAGTTTTCTTATAGGCATCCAGGGGCAGTGCGTATGGTAGTGAAGTACATAGTCAGAAGGAAAATGACGGCGTAGCGATGGTGTCTGTCAAGTGAAGAGTTTTGCTGCTCTCTCGGTAGTAGGTATGAACCGAGCCGACCAAAACTCACCCCCACTTGAAGATGAAGAAGGATAAACTGTGAGAACAACAGCTGGAAATAAAAACACACGGTAATTCTGAAACCAAATGCAGTCTCTGACTTAACGTGTGAGCACTTCCAATGCAATGGTTCCTCCAGTCCTAGGTATACATTATAAAGTTAAAGTATTAAGACAAATGAGGAGAGTCAATGAAGAAAAAAGGAAAAGAAAGAGAAGAAGGGTCTTCTTCAATCCTCTATAGCTCCCGTTCTCCCGTGTGTGTCTGTGTGCGTTTATGTGAACAAGAGTCTCAATATCTCATTCGCATCCCTACAAAAGTCAAGACTTGCCCTTGTTCTTGGTCTAAAGTATGTAGACGGAATCTCACACAGCTATGAACTATAGGCGCATATAAGTACCTATATGTATAAAGGAACTGACTGTGAGGAGGACAAATGTGTGCAGCCATTAGCATTATTACATTACATCTCACAGTCACCCATCTGTACGGTGAGCGTACCTACGGGGAGAAGATGAGGACCAAGTCTCACATATGCTCTCCTACCTTTCAAGTACACGGCTACACGTTACTCATCATCACAGCTAAAAATTCCCATCCGTCGTCTCTTCACAGCTCTATGTAATTTACTCAATCCCAGCTTCCTTCTTCTTCTTCGTCTCATTTTCTCCCACAATCTCACATGTGCCCATCTTTGTAATGTAATTATGCATCTAGATTTTTGTTTGAACGGTAGCCCCCCTGCTACCGTCCGAACAATCCTTTCTTGACGACGAAATACGGGTGTCCGTTCCGTCCATAGTCAAAACCATTAGTTTGAAAACCATCACACAATGTACCTACGTAGGGCTATGCACTAAAGCACCTCACGTTCAATATATTTGTATGATGCTACTACATACACACACCTTCAACGTAGACGGGAAGAAACTTCCAATACTGAATAAATGACTTTTTCCATATTCCTTAGTACCCGCCGTCCTCTCGTCCCGGTCCCAAATGGCTTTTGTCATGTAAACTATGTAAATACGGGAAGGAGTCATATTTCCCCCAATACAAAAAGTAGGTAAGGTATTTAAGTTCGTGCTTCGTTACTGAGCAGACAGCCTATGCGCCAGGCTTTTTATGCATAAAAATGACCCAGTAGCATCAGCATCTTGTGTCAAGTCAAGTCAAAAGAGATTTACTATAATTACAACTACAACGCAACGTAGGGCTGTAGTTCAGTGTGTACAGGGGGACAAAAGCTACAAAAGTACCTAGTATTGGTATTGGTTAGTAGTAGGTACGAGCTATATGGGGATGGTACACTCTCACGTAGTATAATGATAAGGACGTACCTACAAGTGCAAGTCGCACAGTAGTATATAACAGTAATCTATCAGTACAGTGCAGTGTATTAAGTGTACTATGAAACTCTGCTGGCTCTGAACATGTGAAACGCGAGGGTATTGGTACTGCACTGGTAGGTCTACGGTACAAGGATGGGATTTTCATCTGTAAAGGAGTTAATCTGTTAAATCCTCAACATGCGAGCTTGTTTCACTCTAATATCATCCTCCCTCCTCATTTAGGAAGGAATATTATTTAATATTATGATTTGTCTTTCCTCATAAAGAATTTTTGTTACAGATCGTGAGAGCGTCTTTGACTAACTAGTTAGACATGACAAGATGTGATACGACAGTAGTGGTAGACACTACATTATAGATGCCTTTCGATTCATTATTCTTACACTCCCCTTAGTAGGTCATCAACAGGAGCGAAGACATTAGCTCGATGGAGTTATACATATGCAGATTAGTACCTACTATATAGTTATTATAGTTTTGCTATTTGCGTTAGAAGTGTTGGGAAAGTTCAAGAGAATATTCGTTACACTACTGGATATTCGTACAAACTGCTAAAGTTGGAAGCTTCTTTTCTGAGTAATTTCTATATGTAAACAAGTGCTGTCAATGTATTGCTGAAACGTTAAAGGTAATTTAGTTTTCTGAGGAATGAAGGAAATATTTATTTGCAAGTATGAGCGTGTATGTGAACGTGAGTTGAACTAGGGGTGTATATAGGTACATATGTAGGTATAGCGAGTACGTCTTTTAGCGTTAAAGGCTATGTAAGGTAAGGGACGTGACGCATGGAGAATTTGAATAATTACGAAAGCAACTGACTAAACCTCAAATGCAATAACATGATTTTGCGATAACTCAATGCCTTGTAGTAGTGTTCATACATACATGTTATGGCATGAAAGGGAGGATCAGCTTATCGTTAGTTAGAAAGAACTGAGGCGTACCTCCATGTACAAGGAATATTGTCAGACAGACATAGCACATATACTTCTTACTAGCAGCCCTATTCCATGTCATAAATGAATATTTTCCATAATAATTCAATAAAATTAGCAGTTAATTACTTACTATGCTTTATACAGCTCATTGTTTTAAATTTAAACCATTAGAAATTTCTTATTTTGCCATTTTCCTTCCTACCTCACTTCCACGAAATTCATGGCAAACACTATAAAAAGTACTATGGCACGTAGCTCTCCAAGGAATCCAGCCAGTATAAAACTATAATGGTTTCACGCAAACACCCATTTTAGGTACATAATTAATTTAGCCACTGTACTACAAGCACCTACATACAATCATATTGCTACACCGTGGTAAAAATAATTATTGAGTGTACATGTAATCATAAAAATGTTTAATCACAGGTTTATTTTCATTGTGTACATTAATTATTCCTTATAATCAAAATAAGAAAGATAAATCGGTGTAATAAAATCCTACGTGGAAGTAAGAGCAAGAGGAATTCGTGAGCTATTATTGTTATTATTATTATTATGTACTAATGTGTCAATGACAAAGAAGTCCTTCATTACGTGTGAGCATTTGTTTAAGAATTAAATTCTCTTCTTTAAGTACATTACTGCGAACGCAAGGAAATCGCCTCTTAATAAATCCTATATTGATTGTTCAACTCACCTACTATCACGAATTGCAATTAGTTATGAATATTATCGACTGGATACACAGAGTGAGAATAGTCCATTGCATTGACGGAGGGTGTATTTATACATAATATACAACGTAGATTAGTCGTCAAGGAAATTTAATGATTCAGCTCAAGGTTATTCAGGATATCAAAACCTCAATTTTTAAACTGACTACCTCAGTTCGCCTCAGAGTCAAGTCACCAAGTAATTCTATGAATCAATTAAATAAGCTACACTTTGCTACACCTTATAATTGAAAGATAAAGCTCCCCTGCCTCGACTGTACTCCCACACAGTCCTCCTATGAGAGTAGTTGTAGGTGCATGGATATAATATGTGAGTTGGTATACCGACACTATGTTGCGCAATGCCTTCTCTCTACTCGTTATTACACTTTGCTGTGGCTGTCATGCTCATGTACAAAGAAACCATTGACTCCGCTTTGGTTGCAGATGGGACATCAAAAGATATCGCTTCGCTTTTATTTTAAAGGGATTTTCACCGAAGGGGAATGGAAGTTGGAAAGCAAGGCAAAGCAAAGGTCGACCCGGGTGGTTGAAAATGAGTTTTAAGGGATCTCGACAGAAGGATGGGTTGGACAGACTTTTACGACCATTTGGCTTGGCAGGTACCATGAGGTGGGACTATCTCTGTTAGTGAAATCCACGTATGAAGAAAACCAACAGCACACGGCTGTTCGACTCTTCCTCCAACGCCACCAGCTTCCCCATTATTATGCATGTACCTATGTAGGTAAGGTATGTTTTACTTTTAGCCTTTTTTCCGTTCGGGAGGTAGGATGAGCCCTACATACGGTCCAACCTAGTAGCCAAGGGAAATAAAGGTATGGATGGATAGACTATCATCGAGTATGGAGTCTATCAGGAAAGTTGTTAACTTCACTTTCAATTTACAATTTACGTTAGCGGAAGACGCCGGTGGTGGAGTGGAGGGAAGGTATAGGGTAGGGGGCTATGCTCTATACCTTCCAACTAATTGCCTCTGAGGATGAGTTTACAAGGTCTTCCTTTTCATTCTGGGGGCGAACGGTAAACTGGTAGTCTTATAGACAGACCTTCTTCCTCTGGTATACCTACACTTTAACATCATCTCTCCGGTAGACGATTCTCTCCTTCTCGCTCGTTAAAGTTAAAACAAAGGGGAGCCTTAATAAATGAGTGAGGAGCAAAAAAGCACCTTCGGAATATCGAAAACAAGAACAACTGCTCCCGAACACTGAACAGAAAGTTTTTCAACCATAAACTCATAAATTCAAACCAAATCTGACTTGACCTTGCATTAGCTCTTTAGATCCTCTAGCTCTCAGAAAAATATCCACACCCGGACCCTTCCACCTCCATCGCTCTTATCATACAAAATCCAAGCCAGTAGTTAGTAGTAGGTAGCTCGTCTATACTCCTGCTACTTCAATCACCTCCTCTATCCTTAATGTCCAGCAAATCCAAGCAGTTTTTAACTTGTGCAGTACAGCAGTACACGTACAAATATCCGTGCAGTAGAAACATAAAAAAAATACAAAAAATGGAAAATGGGGTTACTTTTATACAGAAAGGTTGCTTAATTTAGTTACAGGATATGTAGGAGAGTGGGATAGAAAGGTTATTTGTAACCATGGCGTTAGAGTGGATCCGTGTTGTAAAGTGTGTGACAGAAAATGGAGGCCAAATGATGAGAAGAGGAACACGTCACCGTCACCACCATTTTCATCTGGAAATCGACATCAACCCCCCTGCCTGACTGTCTGTCTCCCTGTCCGCCCGACTATGTAGAATTTCCCACCTCTGGCACTTTTAGCAACAACAGTAGTGCCAGTCGTAATAGACCAGGACCCGGCTCGGATACACAACTGTGTCCCACAGAGCCCTAATCTAATCATGCCCTGTGTGTACGGAGAAGGAACGAAAGACTAACATGAGCAACAACCCTCTGAAAATACATAATTCGATTCGAGCTGATTTTTTCAGTCGAATGCAATAAAGCATTAGCTCCACTTCCATTTCCAACAATTTCCAGGCACACTCACACACACACACACACGTATTCAACCATTCAATGTTGCACGTTACATTGTTCTCCCTTGTCCGACTCTTATTTCGGATTTTGTGAAATGTGGGTTCAGGGATAGATCAAACAATTCTGGCTTACGTTAGCCTCACTCATGTACGTAGTAGGAATGGTCTGCAAACGTGTCCTCTTATTATTAGTTATAGTTTTACAGATACGTCCATTGCCCGCAGTGATAAATCCCTGTCGAATGCAGCTACAGATTAAAGCAATTAAAAAGGCAGTGAACTAACTTTAAAGATGTAACAGTTAAGCAAAGCCCCATAAAAATAAATCCGATACTTATCGTTGGCTGTCTTTAAGATTGTAAGGACCATCTTTACGTACCTATGTAATATTGCAAAGATGTTCAATGCCGTAGCTTCCGTTTTACACGGTGTTTCAATTTTCCTATACATAAAACCATTTGCTCTCAGCTGAAAAATGTCGCATACCTACTCTTGAGCATACGGAAGATCATAAAGTCTGTGATTGCACAGGAAGTTTCCGATATCAAAATGTGTAAATCCTGTTAGGGAAAATTGGAATAAAATTTAAATTGAATGGCAATTTTCGAGTGAACTCCAGTAGGGAAACGCGTGGGATCTCCATGCATGTAAAATTTATGAATGTAAAAAGTGCGAGTTGTAACTCAGACTTGATGTACTGCTAAAGTCATAAAAATGAAATTTGCTATAAATAAGTCATTTGAAAACACCTTTACTTTTAAACAATAGGATTGGACTGGAAAGAGTGCAACCACACTACTACTTCATTTCTGGACTGTATCGGATCTTTGTTCTCTTCCCTTTCCATTTTTTTTCAATGACTTGGCTCAGTACAGATTCCTTTGTTTTACGACGATGTATCTGTTCTGCGGGCTGTGGTCTCATTATACATTATATACATAGAGAGCTAGGAGCTACTGTAGGTACATAACGTGTACAAGTAAAAGTAGACTTGCTTACAGTAAACTTTTTTTTTATCAGTAAAACAAGACACAGTTTCCAGTTGGAAGTTGCGGAGCTACACTTAAAGAATAAAAATGAAAAGAAGAATGAACAAAAACCAGGTTTAGTTTAAGGGGGAAACACGTAGAAAAAACATGGATGAAACCCCGCAATTTTTTTTGTGTGGTAGAAGAAGCTGTAACTCAATAGGATAGAGCATGTGAAATGGTGGTCTGGATCTATTCTCTTGTAGTTTGTGATGTAGTAGATGTTGAGGTACAGATGTACAAATGCAGTGGCAATTGTGTCTATCTCTTGGGGTTTTTTTTTCCTTCCTCCAAGTTATTCTTAGGTTAATAGGATGCTCAAACAAATGTAGCCATTTGAGTAGATCTGAAATCATTCTTTGTGCCATTGAGGTAGTACAACTGGATTGGCAATATAGGGATGCTAAATGGGCGGCTATGGAGGACGTTATAGGAACATCTGAAAGAATCAAATCCCGTGGGAGTCTTGTAAAAGAAGGGTAGAATTGATGTGAATTAGCTTTCAATGTTAGCTAACCATTTTATTCACTACTGAAGTGAAAACGATCATGGAGTCTGGAGGAAGGCTACCTAGTTTTGCAAATGCAAAAAAAAATAATAATAAATACGTAAAACGTCCGCTCAACGCTACCCTTCATACCTTCCCACAGTTTCAAAGCAGCTCTTTCTTGTTTTTTCCATCATAATTCAAATATAATGGTTTTTTCACAAGGCTTTTATAAACTCTGGATTTTCTTCCCCTATTTCTGACAGACCATGCAAGATGTAATGTAGGCTCACTTATATAACGTTATAACATATGCTTAGTAATTATTGTGATAGATAAAATTCGGCTTGACTGGGTAAATGCAGAAATAAACAAAGTATTTAATGTCTTATTATTTGTGCTTACGTATTATTTAAGGATTTGATGCAAAACTATGTTTACAGAGACACATTTTACTTAATGGCAATGGGATTTAAGTGTAACACAACGTTCGTTGCATGAATAATAATTATTCTAGTGGTCACGTGAGGGAAGCATTTAATATTTACAGAATAATCACTTTACATTTTATTTCGGAGACAGACACAAGAACAGCGTTTACGGCAGGCTAAAGACGAATGTATGTAAGTGACGAAGATGACATGACTTTATGAAACGAGATTCAGTATAAAAGCGGAACTCACTCGTGTTGATCTTAAGTAATCTTTAGGTACTTGGCATGGAAAAGGGCAAATCCTTATACATGTGTAAATAAATACGCACAAACTGACATAAGCATTATACATAGTAGTTAGTTATACAGCTTTGCTGACCTTTCTTCCGGCGCGGCTTAGCTTGTTTCCGGCGACATCTGGCCGAATTGGAACCGGCGATGTGGACCTCAGTGACACTGGCCATCATAATTATTGTACTGATCAACTAATAGTTAACTTCCCAAGTCTGTACATAAATAATAAGACACGTTGCCTGCATATATATATATATATATAGCTATCTCTCTCTAAATATATTTATATAACTTCTCTATACTTATAAACTATTCTACTTGTCACTTGTTGTGTGCTCTCAAATAATTTTTTTTTGTTTCTCTATATTATTATTATTATTATTATGACATTCAAGACGATGGCATTAAAAATAGATTGACATCCATAAAGTTTAGAGTTACGTCATGGATTTTGAGTTCATCGTTGTTCATGTATTATGTACTTGTATAAATTTTAAATCTCTACTTCCAGTCTCAGTCCGTGACAAACTTTGATCATTAACGTCATCCTGGGAGTAGGTACAACTCGTGTCGTTCCGATAATTTTGTTTTGACTCTTTTGTTTATTTGTAGGAATCAATTTGGCAGTTGCACAGAGAGGTGTGTGTGTTTAGATCCGTGAGATTTGGAGTACCGTGGAACTGTCATCCGCAGTCAAATTCCCTTCTTGTAGACCATAAGATATATTGCTTTAAATATTCATATTATAATTGTCACAACTTACAACTTAAAACTACTAATATTATGATCACGACTCCTACTACCAACCGACTACAAACACGGCCACGGCAGTTCAAGAAGACAGTCAGATACAGAAGTTTAGGAAATGTTGTAGTAATATTATTACCATTACATAATACAAAACATTAAATGATTTAAATTAATTCATGTCTAAGGCAATAATTTGAAACTTCACAGTTGACTACAAGAGAAGAGTTCATTGTCACAGGGACAGAATCTCAATCGTCCACATTTTATACGAAAACTGAGCGTTCCTTTTGTTTTGGTGTCACTCGTCACTGTACTCTTGTATTTTCTATTCTAACCGCCTCCACAATTAGTTAGAGCGTTCCAGTCATTATTGTTCACAACAAACGACGGAGCTTCAAATTCAAAAATTCAAATGTTAAATGTGTACACTTGTAAAAAAGTAAAGGAATCCAACCTTCCACTAGTTTTATTCGTTGTTCAGATTTCAGATTCAGATTTAATTCCAAAATAAATATCTATTTCACAAAAATAGTGTGTACTGAGACGGTTCACAGGACGAGGACACAAATTACACGACTCATGAATGACGAGAAAAGGAACTGACAACGACACTAGTGACTGTTTTTTCTTGATTTATTACTTAATTGTGTTTTTTTTAAGTATAATTTGAAGGTTGGTTATCGAGGTGCAACCATTGGCACTGGGACAGACAGACAACTGATGAGGTGGTCGACTGTGGGGCCGACTGAAGTGAGTGACAAAGTCAATGGATGATGTACACAGAAGTGATAGTAGATATACTAGTAGTGTACTAGAAAAAAAAATGACTAAAATGAATGAAATTAGAAATGAAGGAGTGAGTAGTGTGTTTGTGAAGGTGAATAAACGAGAGTGTGGAAATGAGCAGGTGATTTGGTGCAGACAGCGGGAGCGGGTAACTACACATCCAATTCGGCAGGAGTCGTGAGGAGAACTGAGGAGACTTGCCACCTTGGTTCACTTCCAACAAGAGATCCACCAAAGGTGTACACGAATGAGAGAGTGGCTTGAACTGCCTCGAAAATATTACTCAACTCACCTCCACCTCTTTCGCCGGATTTCCACATTTCCTACACGGCACACACACACACACACACACACACACACACACTACGCTCAAGCATCAAAGCAACATTTCCATTCACATTCCAGACCCTCCTCACCACCACAACTTCGCTCTCAACTTTTCTATCCGTAGTAGTAGTCTTCAACATGCACTCCCACTGTGCGTATCACTGCCATCACTGCCATGGCCATCCCGTCCTGAGCTAACTTCAAGAGTCAAATCAAAGCAGTTATAATTGCATTTTAATTTCAACCGATTGCCATTATTAAATGCGTCATTAATGTACCTAGCATGGATGCTCCCTTAACCCTAGTCTGTTTTTTTTTAGCTAAAACACAGTACTACTGATATTAGTACTTTTTGTGGTATTGTACATGGTTTTTGTGGTTATTTTTGGGAAGATGCAACTTATATACGTATTTCAGTTTCAGTTTAGCTTTATTGTCAAGTCATACAGTACATAACGTATTGATTTCCAATGACGGACCTATAATCGACAGAAATATTAAAAAGGCAGTATCTTGCACTACTTAGGCAGTCCGATTTCGGCTAAAATCAAGTGATGCTAAGGCGTATTTTGGATGCGCATCAGGTTGCTTCTTAAACGACGCTATGTACGGTGGGTCAGATCTCTAAATGTCATGAAAAGGGTTTGCAAGATTTTCCTTGACTATGTATAGATGGACGAGCTTTAATTATTGTTCACGAGAGATATTATGGTGGCTCGTTTTACTTTTTCCTTAAATTACTAGCGTATTACTTAGTGTGTGGCGCTTATGAAAGTTCTTTGAGGGAAGTCACAATGAACGTTTGAAATTGTTTTTTAAGAATATTTTAGTAGCTGTAATTAAAAATCCTGTATACAGATGTTAGATAGGGAAGACATAGTATGAGTAGCTTGACTTATTTCAGGACGTCAATGTCCGTGTTTTGGCTGTTATATATATGTATAGCTGTATAATTAGGAGAAATTATGTTTCGGCTACGAACTGGTGTTTCTTCGCTACTTATGTTATGCTATGTAGTAAAATTTTATTACAGTGCTACCCCAGGCACAGATATCACAGAATTCTTTTTGGAGAGAATTAAAATATTGTTTCTAACAAGTGGGGCGAAGCCGAAAGCATTTGGAGCTTTCTCAAAAACCGAAAAATTTCAAAATAAAATGCAACTGATAACTCATGCCTAAACGAGACAGGCATTATACCACTTGGAAGGTAATCGCATGTAAAATAAGAACTATACGGACGCTTTAAAATATACTGATTTTTAGTCCAGCATTTTTTCATGCAAAATTTGTTTTTTCGTGTGTTTTTATATTTTTTCAACGTTTTTCAAACAATTTCAAAGCTCGTCAAGCAAGCTTTCAAGCAACGTCGGATTAGTAATATGCTTGTGATTTCCGTTAAAATGGCGTACTACATGATCACATTTGGCCATAATTTACGAAAAAAGTTGTTACCATGAAATTATACCCATATTTTAGTAATAAATAATACAGTATTAAAGTTAAACTAATGGTCAACATTGCATTGTTAGACTAATTGTTTTATTGTCGGTGTGCATAGTGTACAAGGGATATTTTGATATTATGTATGCTTATGGGAGATTATAATACTTGAGATTTCAATACTTTCCATCCGCTTATTTTAATACTATTAATTTTTAATTTGGGTCTTGTGGATAAGAGTTTTACAATTTTACTTTCTTAATGTCAAGCGTTCAATCACACGCTATGATCTTCATTAGGATTCAATTCATACTGAACATAAACAGTAATATATTCTTGTCACTACCTGTTCTTGACTAGAAATTTCTCTTAAAATGAATAAAAAATTATTTAGGAATAATTCAATTCTATTTTAAATTTTGGTTTACACGTAACGGTACTATGAGTAGATAATATTGAACAATAAATAAAGTTAGGCATGAGAGGGAATTGGTTCTGTGTTAGTACACGTACACAGTTAATAGAATAGAGCGTCGCCGTCAAAGCTTGATGGTATAATTGAGAATCAAGATTTTCCCTAGCGTGAATATTATGTAGTATTGTTCGGAAAAAGATTTCAAACTAAATTCTGGAGTTCAAAAAATAATTTGCGTTAGGACAACGTTAGATAGTTTAAAACTTCAAATTTTCGAGAAACCGGTAAATTTTTTATATTTTAATAAAATCAACCAATCAAATTTTGCCGGAGTTTTTACATTATTAATAAGGTGGTTTCCAAAGCGTACTCTGAAAACACGCCAAGCAATATTTCTTTTTGTTTTACTTTTTGAAAAACTCTTGTTGCATTTTTACAGTTTTAAAAGTGTGAAAAGTTACTTTCCGCCTTGGAAATATTCAAAATGGAAAATATTAAATCATTCAACAGTAACTTACTTATTTTTAAATCCATCTTAGCCCATAGCGTTATAATACACTCTGCAACTGACTGGCTTTAATTTCAAAGGTAACTATACTACTTGTTATTGCTTTTGGCACTTGTTTCTGTATCCATGTATGGAAAACAACGCATGTCGCTGTATAATTTGATACCTTGGTAATTTAAATAAATAAATCGCTCATACTTTTCGAAATTACTTTTAAAAGCCGTCCTTAGGTCGTCAGAAATACACGATACACTTTTCCAAACTTTTGCGCACTGAACTCTGTCTCTGCTTTCCAAATTATAAGAGATACTTTAAGTTAAAATGATGGAGACCTCGTAATCATGTATTAGACTTTCTAAAAGCATACAAGTACATACAAATCTTTTGCAATTTTAAAAAGCCAAACAAGGAATGAAAAATTTATTATTTTTACTACCTTAAAAACTCGTTAGGGAGAATTGCCTATATGTGAGTACTTTTGAAGTAGGTACCTTAAATTCTCTAATAGTACGCCCGCGCACTATTCCATTCAGCTCCGCCGACCCCCGCGTACAATTACAGACCCGCGTATTAATAGAGACCCGAGTATTATTCAAACTAACCGTTTTACTACTCTGAATTTAGTTGAAATAAACAGGCTAAAAACAAGAATTTAATCGACTTAAAAGTATTCATCATTTAATTCAAACTATTCAGTGGCTAAAAAGTTTGGTTTATACTAATTTCTGTACACTTAAACACTGAAAATACTTCCAGTGACTGGCGTACTGTTAGAGACCCGCGTATTATTGGAGACCCGCGCATTATTTCCTTCTGGCCCTCGGACCCCCGCGTACAATTAGAGACCCACGTATTAATAGAGACGTATTAAGTTTCTACGATTGTTTGAGTTTAACTAAACTAATTACAATTTCTAAAACCTTTTTCCGGACTTTATTTTTGTAGGGCAATATATAATTAAAATACAAATGGTCGTAGAACAAAAGCTACAGACAGCCAAACACGAAAGAGCATAATTTTTGAAAATCAAATTTGCCTATTCATATGTAAACAATTCATTGCCTATTGGTGAACCGTATAATATTTTCCCTGCTATTTTAGCTGCCTAAATGTGAACAAAGTTCTGCTTTAATGTGAGTGAACGATCGAATTTTGCTGTGCACCGCTACAGGAAATGCAGTTGGACTTTTAAAATGTTGTTTTCCACCTACTGACTTCTTTTAAAAGTGATTTAGTGCAAAATTAGCGCAAGTAAGTATGTACTTGAAAACTAGGTATCTAATATTATTTAAATGACTACTTTTAGGTAGAAGAAGTCCATCCCGATGGTTAAATAATTGTCAGGTGGTATAGCAGCTGTCATAATACACTTTGACCATACCTTCGGTCCCTCATACCCCCGATGGGGATGAACGAATGTTAATTTTTATCATAAATTAAATTATTAGGAAAACTGAAGTTTCACGGTACACTTTAAAATGAAAAAAACTTACCTTTCAAATATGATAATTTTTTATATAAAATTAAGTTAAATGTGACTTCCAGTGTCACGGGATCGGCGGTAAAACACCACAACCACAAAAAGCACAAAAGAAAGGGTCTGCACTACTTTATAACAGTAATTAAAATGACAAGAAAAGCATAAACAACAACATCGAGCAGATGCCGGCCACCGGCCCGCTGACCGGCGAGCACTTGTGGCTCGTATGCTAGTGAACGTTCACATTTAGGTAGCAGAGTTGTACACCTTTCTTAAATTTTTAACGTTTCGTTGTCGTTCTTTTAAGTTACTGAAGAAGGGTTTTTTTGAAAAAACGTTTAAGGAAGTAGCAAATGTACTATATTAACTTGTGTAAGTTTGACAATTACAATAGGTACAACATGCTACATTTTAAAGAATGAACGAAGTGTGAATTTTGAAACAAAATCAAACTAAAATTACAACATTTGGTTTGTAATTTTTTTAGTGTGTAAAACATTAAAAAAATGTCGCGCCGAAAATTTTACGAGAGATAGAACATTTTGATTGTTGTTATTGATAGTTATCCGTTTTTGACTTTCGGTCCATATATGAATAAGCAAGGACTCTTGTTCATATTTAGGCAGTTCTCCCTATGTATCCAGTTTGAGAAGGGTGTAACAATTTCGCTTTCAATGTGTAAAAAAAAATCTAAAAGTTTGTTGTGGGCATTTTAAAAGTGAACAGGTGTATTTTTATCTGTGTTCATGCTAGATAATAAAAAATAAAATCTTTTTTAAAAGTACAATAAGGGAATTAGTTTTTTAAACCATAATTAAACCTTAACAAAGTTAGTTACACTATGAAGGTGGGGCGGTTTGGTTAGGTTAGGTGTTACCTAGATTAGTTTTGGCAAGCAGCTTGCACTTGATCTTATTACAAGTCAAAATGTATGTTATTAAGCAACAAATAAACATCTACATCACATATTACCGTAAATATTCCAATAACTCCCTAAATTAAAAAGTCAAACATTGCAATAGAATGTGGTCGTAGCAAGGCACTTATTCAATGGAATTCGAATGTTTTGACAAAATGAAATTTTATGAAAACATGCTCCATTTTCTAGCCTTTTTTATGGTGACCACAATGCAATGAGCACCCTCTTGGAGTTCTTTCTTCCGTTTTTCTCAAATCACCGACAATTCCGAACTTCAATTCAAAGTGTTAGGTAACAGGGGATCGTCCATTAATCACGTCATCGATGATTGGCGTTTTTTGAGACCCCCCCACCCTAAATCACGACTTTTTAACATTACGGTAAATGGAGACATTTTAGTGACCCACCCACCTAATCAATGACGTGATTAATGGACGATCCCCAGGTAACAATACGAAAATTTCTGCCGTGTTAGCTTATCCTACTATTAAACCGTGCTTCCCCGAGTCAAAAGTAAATGAGTATCGCAGGCATTTATGAACAGTATAAAACAGTTTTGGTCTTATTGGAAGCGCAATTAAACAAAGGGAGGAACTGTGAAGCGCTTTTGGCAAAAAAGTTGAAGGTTGGTATACATACGTAAAAAAGGCGTAATTTTGGCCTGTTTTTGATGATTTTATCGTAATGTAATGAACTCCTCCGCCATTTCTTAACCGATCGCAACAAATTTAGGCTCATTCAATGCAACAAGGACAAGAATATCCAAGCCGGCTTTTTTAAAATAAATCGGGGTTGTGACGCATTATGTAAAAAAAAGGCCCGATTTTGCCCATTTTAACGTATTGTAAGACACACCGCTGCCATTCCTCACATAATGTTGACAAATTTGGCCTCATTAGAACCTCGCGATTCAAAGAAAATGTTGGAGACGACTCAATTGCGCGAGGAAATCTTAATATTGGAAATGGACTGCATCAGAATTTCGCGATCGGTTGCGAATTTGATGGCAGCCGATCCGCGCTGAAACGTGTCATGACGGTCACGTGCCCTGGCTGTCACGAGTCATGACTGTCAGCTGTCAAGACAGTCAAGTGTCATGCACTGAAACATAGACGCCACAGGAGAACCAAAATTAGTAACTTTGGTAAGGGAACACGGTAATCACACTTTACGATGATCAGGTGCCAAGATGGCTGCGTGTCATGGCAGTTACATGTAATGGCGGCCAAATGTCATGACGTTCACGTGTCGAGACGTTCACGTGTTCGAAATGTCACACCGCTGGATCGTACTGCAATCGGTGCTTCCTCGAGTAGTGAGCGGTGTAATAAACTCATCCGCCATTTTTTTAAAACTCGCGACAAATCTGGTCTCATTCGAAGCGCAGTGCAACGAGGAGGTGTATATTGAAGGCGGGTTTTCGAAATATATAGTCGTTAGAATGCAATATCTTAAAAAGCGTTTTGGATTAAAAAGAGCTTCGACATTAACCCAAAGGCTAAGGCAGAAAGGTTTAGACGTGGAGACTCTGGCTCGAGGCTTCGGCGCGCAACTATTTTATAGGAAGGGTGAGGATAGGAAGCCTATTATTATTATTATTAAATTCCAAAGGGGTTCCCCTGCTCTTGCAAGCAGAGGATGCCGTCGAGGCCAAATATACTGGCCTATTACGGTCTCCCCCTAATCAAACCCATACTAGCTTACTTCAGCCTCCCTGTAGCCCGAGAAAAGGCTACCAGTTCAGCTGCCGTCGCCTGTTT
>JAQFZC010003094.1:0-20058 GCA_034695205.1 Dicyrtoma fusca
GAGCATCCGAGCACCCCCCCCCCCCCCCAGCTACGCCCTTGCTCCCCACTGTCAATTTACCAGTGACCGTTTTGCACAATGTGTGATATATGTAGGTAGTGCCAATGGTAAAGTATAGTAAAATTGTCATTTTTGAGAATTTTGACACAAAACATTAATATTTATATACAAAACATTTATGGTCCAGGGTAATTTATGAACAGCCCCTTGACATAATTTAAGCATAATCATATGATGTAATTTATTCACGGCCTCTCAATAGAATGTGTATTGTGTGGGCCACAAATTGGTTTACTTACTTTTATGCGGCGCGGATATACTTACCTATAGCGCGGGGCAGTGATATACCCTCTGCTGTACTAGTATGTAAGTTGCTAATGTGTTTGGACGGCAGTCCATTTTAGGAAGAATGCCTAACTGACAAATCGGTCTAAATAACATTTAACATGAAAGATAAAATCAAACTAAATACTTCTTTTATATTTTAATTATTGTAATTATGAATATTTAAAATTTGCAGACTATCAAAAATCGTCAAACTCGAATTATTTATTGTAGACCCCCGATTTAACGCTATAGCAGAAGCCATATTTCCAAGTATGACAAAAGCGTAGTCACTGCTGAAATTGATTGGTATGCAAGAAGTGCAACTTGATAATCTAGATTTTTTATTTTTACAGCCCTCCTCCGAACACACAAATATGGTTTTAACGTTGCCGTTTAACGTTTCACCTTCTATACAATGTGGTCATTAACTGCTTTTTCTTATTCTTTAACAGTGCAGTGGTTTAAGTAGAAGGATGAAGGAAGGTGTTTCCACTTCAATTGTAAGTTTTTCTAACCACTAAAGTTCAGTTAGTTCAGTAGATCTCGGTAATCTGGATTTGGCAATTTAACAAAATCTAGTTGACCATTTAATCAAATGTCTCTGGAATAGTTCTTTGAATTAATTATAGCATCAAAAAAACTATATTTGCAAACTAAATCTGTTACAAACTGAAGTATTAAAAATCACATAGGACGAGTATATCAATTACTCACTCATTCTAAGTACCTATATAATTACATAAAAAATCGGGGCTTCGCCCCACTTATTGTTTTCACTTTTGGTTGTTTAAAAAACCGAAAATTTTCAAAATCAAATTGCGACCGGTAACCCACATCCAATAAACCAACACGAAGAATTGAAGAGGACCGGAGACAGGAGTAGCGCTTTCCTAATAAAGTTGTTTCTAGCATACCTTCGGGGTAAAAGGGGCTTTCTGTGGTGTGCCTGTCGTCGTGTGTGTTTTGTGGGCGACCTTCTCTATTCTCTCAAAAATACGTTCTGCCTGCTGCTCCATTCTTGTAGAAAATAATACAAACGCGAGTTTTATTTTGTTGCGCTTATTTTTGCTTACAGGAAACATAATTCAAGAGGCTTGACGGGTCCACTTAGTATCGATGGTGTATGTAGATTCGAAAAAATCCAACAAATTCAATATTCAGGTTCAAAAGATTACCAAAACTGAGACCGAAACAACAAAAATTGTTCACCCCTTTGTGGGTTGGCCAGTGCAGTGCTTGAAGGCCGCACCTATTAATCCAGAGATAAAATGTGTACTGTAAACGGCAAAGATTTCAAAGTGGACAGAGAGAGAAGCGCTGGGTTCTAAAAGTGTGCGTTCTACCAGTTCTACTTAAAACAGTGACTGACGTATTGTAGAAAATATCAAGAAGTCTGGAGTGGCCCATGTGTAAATATCAGGCGGGCATATTATGGGATTGGTCACAATTAGGCGCTCTGACCCAACTAGTTATTCGTACTCTTTTCAAAAACATTAAACATTGTATTTTCACTGTTTCAAAATAGTGGAATAAGTATTTATAACTTTTCAAAATAATACAGTATTTACTCTTTCAAAATTGCAAAAACTAATAACACTATAATAAGAATGGGCTTAATTATTTAGTCATTTTGAAGTTGAAGTATAGCCACTAGCCACATTGCAGTTACAGTGACGATATCTTGACAAAAAAGTCGAAAAAACTTGTCGTAGTACCATCTGTACAGTACGAGCTTTGCCTATTTCTTTCTCTTTGTTTAAATCCGTCTCAATTTCAGTAAAAGTTTTTAGCAAGACAGTAACACGTAACACCTCACCGAACGTTTAGTTAGAATAAAAGCTCCCCCCCCGCCACCCCTTCGTTCTTTGTTGTGGCGTTGCAACTGCGTAGTGCAGTGGTAGTACACGTTAAATTGTCGTTTATTGAATGCTGAAGCTGGCGTATTTTGACTCAATTCAACTTTTAACTTTTGTCTATCCATTGTCGACTGTAAATTAATTTCAATCAGTACAGTTTAGGGTAGAAGCAGGTAATTGTGATCAGCTGGTAATTGTGACCGATTGATTTTTTGTAAGGAAAACAAAAGAATAAATTCCCAGTATTATTTTACGTTGGACTACAAGACCCGTTCGTCAAAAGTAACACCGCACTGGTAATTTATTCGATTGCTTTCTTTACAAAAAATCAATCGGTCACAATTACCTGCTTCTACCCTAATTTTAATTCTACTGTCGACTCTCCGTCAAAAGTCAAATAAAGTATCATCTGTTGGTTGGCATCAATTGGTCACCTGGTGAACGTGTAATTGCATAGAATAATTAATGAAACCTTGTCTGCCAAACAAACCATTGTGACACACCTGACATGACCGGGTCTTAAATTGAAAGGTAAGTTGTTTCATTCTCCTAAATAATAATGATACAGTAAAAAAGTTGACAGGAAGATTAGCCTCATTTTATTTCACATTTTTATTTTTAACATTTAAGTGTAGCCGAAGTTGATGACATTCATCATAATGATGGGTTTGTTTAATTATGCCACTATGTCATTTTTTTATGATGCGTTCCAGATACGTTCAGAAGAGTGTACTATAGATACCGAAATATTCGCCCCACAGCTATGTCTGTATTCCGTAATAGGCATAATGAATATATTCTATTATTATTACCAATGTATTATTTTGACTAACTAGAAAGTTTGATAAGGCAAGTGGGCTGTCCACCAATTACCAAGAAGTTAGAACCACTGACGACAATTGACAAACTGACACTGACAACTAATTGCGTCATACTTTCAACTTTGATTGACTTACCAAGAACTAACAACTAACAACTAATATGTATACCTATTTTTTTTAAATACATACCTACTCTTAATTGTTCCTACGAACAATTTATATGATATTGCAGTTATCATTCTGCGTCAGCCAACAAATTGTTTTTGCGGTTGAAGTCACCACTTAATACTGACTCCCTCGTTATTTTCTGGTGGTGCGTGTAGGTCTTGTAGATAAAAAGTACTTGTACTAATTTATTTACTGTGAATGATTTATGATAAGTACATGGGGCTCTAGTAGATCATTTGCGGTATTTTTTATCCTTAATCCTTTTCCTTTTAGAGGAACTAGGAATTAGGAAGGAATTTTTTAGTAAAAGGGAAGGCTGCTTCATGCTTGCCTAGAACTTGCCGTCGTATCTCACCCCGGGAGAGATACGAATAGGAGCACGAAGTACGATTGACGAACGACGAACGAATTGAACGAATGATGGTGTATTCTGAATTCATGAGAATAGGTTGTAGGCGAGGAGAAAGTAATATAATAGTTTGTAGGATGCAGTAGCAGTAATGCAGTTGATACTTTGATACGTTGACAGTTAACCCTGAACGTTGAACGTGGAAAGTATTTTTATTCATTGACAGAAATTGAAAGTTGTAGCTGGAGGCTCACCCGCATAAGGTTCTTGGACGGTTAGTATTTATTTTATTTGATTTATAAATAAAATCCAAATTCCATAAGTTGCATTGTATTGACTTGGACTGTAAAATAAGTGAAGAAAGCTTCACATTTACTTTATGTTGCTTGTAAATGTTGAATGTAAGTATTGTGTTCTGTTTTCCTTGAAGTGCTTATTATTTTTATCCACCGGGACTGCTGTTGACTGTTGACTGACCAGACTGTCAAGTGTCAACTGTGTTCTGTTTTGATGTGTATTACTATTACATATTATATTGCTTCCAAATAGTTCCAAATATAATTGAACCAAAATCAAATATCAAAATATACCAAGTGTTGTATTTCCGACTCTGTCATTTGTCAAAGATGTCAGCTGGCACTCGATGCCGATATTGATAAGACTGTTAAAGAAAGTAATTATAAGTTTCCCATTTCACATTTTATTTAGCATCCAGTCACCACAAGTGTTGAGGATCTTTGGGGCCAGACAGCGGAAGGTTGAAGGTAATAAAATTATGAGTATTAATTTCGAATTATTGATACCTACAAAACTAATAAAAACATGCAAACTTAAGAGAGGAAACATTCAGTGCAAAAAGAGACTATTAAAATTGAAGTGTAGAAGCACTTGAAACCCATTAGGAACTCATTTGGAATTTATTATGGGGTAGATGCACGTAAATGTGACAAGCATTTAAATGTGATAATAATTGTCGTTATTAGTTAGAATTTGGTAGACTCTTCTACCTGTTTCATTTTTGAAAAAAACCAGGCGTTGAGAACACTTTGTGAAATTTTGAAGCAGAATTGGTTTAAAAACAAGTCCTTAGCAAGAGAATTATCTCACTTAAATCCTTACCACATTTACTTGCACCTACCCTAGTCATTGCAATGCGTTCCAGGTGTGTTCGTAATGTGTTTCAAATGTTTTCAGGCTTCAATTTTAATGGCTTTTGTTAGTGTGAATGCTAATTGGTATTCCGTACTAAATAGCAGTGCAGCCTGCCGCACATTAAACGTAAGTACATATACGTGCTACTTTTACAGTTTCCTAAGTAACTTTATTTTTAATTTGGCTTTACAGTAAAACCACCTCCTTCTTACTGCCGCTTACCGTTGCTGTACTCCAGTGTTTAAAGTTGTAAATACAATAGCTGCGATGGAAGTATCAGACGACGAAAATGAGGATTTTGCCAATCTCTCATGTGGGGAAGATGTCGAGTTTGAGGAAGAAAAGGAAACTGACAGTCTGAATAGTATCATTTCGAAGGAAAATTCTTTTGAGGTTCTGTCTACTGATGCTATTGCATCGCACATGACTGATTTTATCACTGACGTGAGTTTAATTGTTAATTGTTAAGCATAAATAACTTGTAAAAATGTTATCATCATACAGTAGACTTCCTCTTTTATACAATCTAACTTAAATTATGGCAAAAGTATCTACTGTTAAGTATAAATTATGTGTTTTAGGTGAATACTTTACTTCTCTTACCACCGACCACGGTGAGGATCCTTCTGAGTCATTTTAACTGGGACAAAGAAAAACTTCTGGAAAAATATTATGAAAGTGACCAGCAGGAGTTATTTGAGCAAGCCGGTATTATTCATCCCCAGTCAGTGAGGAGCCAGCCTTTCTTATTTCCTTCTAGTGAGACTGAAGATTGTGAAATATGTTTTGTGCAGAGTACGACTGATGTAAGCTACCACTCAAATTAGTAAATTACGGTTGCATAATTTGAGTATGCACTGTAAAAATGAATATTTAATAAAATATATTTTGTCTTCATTTTTTTTCACTTTTTAGCTGATGTATGGACTGGAGTGCGGGCATCGTTTTTGTGTTCATTGCTGGAGCGACTACTTGACCATCAAAATAATGGAGGAGGGAATGGGACAGATGATCTCTTGTGCTGCTCATAATTGTACTATTTTAGTAGACGATGCTGCCGTTATGAAACTGGTCACGGACCAAACTGTCCAACTAAAATATCAGCGGCACATTGCTAATAGTTTTGTTAATGTAAGCATGTTCTTTAAAGCTGCATAGTTCCATCACTGTATTCTAGTATGTAATTATAATAATTTTTGCCTAGCAATAAATAAGCATGTACCTATGTATGAAATATATGTGCTTTGCAATCGTTTCCAGTGTAACAAATTACTTCGTTGGTGTCCTTCACCTGGCTGTACTAATGCAATTAGAGTAGAGCAAAGGGATGAAAAACCAGTCACCTGCAGTTGTGGCTACAAGTTTTGTTTCCTGTGTGGTCATGCCTGGCATGAACCCGTCACTTGCTTCATGCTCAAGAAGTGGCTCTCAAAATGCCAAGATGACTCTGCCTCGTACAACTGGATAGCTGCTAATACAAAGGTCATTTTTGTATTGCAATAATTACCTTTAACTAACCTAGCATGTAAACAGTATGAACATAAGTAATTGAACTGGATACTAAATAGTATGTTTTTTATAGAGTTGTCCGAAGTGCGGCACTACAATCGAGAAGAATGGCGGTTGCAATTATATGGTTTGCAAGAGCCCAAGTTGCAAAATCTCCTTTTGCTGGGCCTGCTTAACTATTTGGGAGAGCGAGCACGTTCCGTAAATATATTTTTTGCACTTTATATTTCGTTCCAGAAGTTATGTTCTTTTCTTTGCTCGTGTTTACATCATTTTTAATCATTTTCAGGCACAGCTGCAAAAGCTTTGATTCGCATGAAGAAATTAATGCTCTGAACTCAGTAGCCAAAGCTCGTGCAGCCCTTGAGCGTTACTTATTTTATTGCAATCGCTACATGAATCATATGCAGAGTTTAAAATTTGAACACAAGCTGTCTGCCAGCGTTCAAGAAAAAATGCATGAAATTCAACAGCAGAAAATGTCCTGGATTGAAGTGCAGTTTCTAAAAAATGTATAATTTACTTTTTTTGTTAGTGTGTCTAATTTGTTTTGTATCAGTTTGGAAGCTTTAAATGGTTAAAGTTTTTTTTACAGTACTTACTTTTTGTTATATTTGTAATATTGACCTTGTGTACATAGTAGTACATCGAATGAAATTAATAATTTACATTGGTGGGCGTGGGCAGTTAATAGTTGAAAAAGTTTAGTGCAAAAAAAAACTTTTGTTGTTTTTTATGTATTGTACAGGCAGTGGACACCCTTTGCCGATGCCGTCAAACTCTAATGTACACCTACGTTTTCGCATTCTACTTAGTCAAAGTTAATCAGCTGTTCATATTTGAAGATAACCAGAACAATCTTGAGGCAGCCACCGAAAAACTCTCAGAATATCTTGAACGAGACATTGACATTGAGTGCGACGATCTAGTGCTGATGAAACAAAAGGTAAAGCGTTCATTATTATTTTGCTCTAATTTAGTTGTTCATTCGTGTTACTATTATATACTTCAGACCAAGCAGCCAGTCTGGGCTGGAGTATGACGAGTTGGACTGATTATCCTTCCCGTTGTGCGAAAGCTCATTCGTTCTTTGTTGGCCGGCTGCTCAGTCTTGTTCGGCTCGGTGTGTTTGTATCGTACAGTAAAATAAATAGCTGCATCCTGTATGCTATGCCTACTAGGGCCACCTTCCCCAGTAGATTAGTGAAACTGAGCATCATTAAAATTGGGAAAAACTAGAATTAAAAATATGAAGGTGAGCTGCCGACGGCGACTCATCCTTGAGCAATCTCAGTTGAACTATAAATTATGTAGGTATATTCTAAATTAATACTCCTACACTTCTGGGCCTAAAGTATGCCTAATTATCAGTACATACAAAATTAATTGAATTAATTTTTTTACACGTATTATATATTATTATATTATGCTCAAATATATTAGGAGAGAGTTAATTTTTGTTTTCGTATGTTTAAGGTTCAAGATCTCTATCGCTACTGCGAGAGTCGTCGCAGAGTTCTTGTGGAACATGTCGTTGAGGGATATGAAGAAGACTGGTGGAGTTATACTGATTAAGTGATCCCTGTTTTTTGGTGGAAAGTACTTGATTATTTATAACTGTAAAATATATAGGTATATAAGTATTACAGATGCAATGTAAAATGTACGCTGTCGAAAGAAATACGACTTCATCAAATCGCTATTTTGCCATTTAAGCACGGTGGTACATTGGTACGATTTTGCTAGAATCGCAATTTGATAGTTTTAAATGTCGCTTGGTTAAGTTCAATATTATTCAGTCAGTACTGCTAACGGCAGTAAATTTACTATTTTTAGCCGAGTTAGCCAATCTTAGCCGTAATTTTACTTGACAGAAAATGAGTTATTTGGGTCGTTATGTTGTTGATTCATTAAGAAAATTTATTTGATGTTCACACTAAAAATCGTTTTTTTAACTACTTAACGAGAGGTCTTACTGCCCTAATTGCGTTTAAATACTGATGTTTTTTTTAATTCAAAGATTTTGTGGAACCAAAATGACTGCACAACTGCTTTCGGTTGTGGGATAATTATTTTTGTGTGCGGGTGTATGAATTAATTAACTTAAGTACTTTTTCTACAACTTACGCAAGTAAGTAGTGTGCTAAGGATAATGTTGTTATGAAATAGTAATCTAATCACAGTCAACTTTATGGCTCGCACAATTTTCTTTATCATTCACACCTAAGAAGTTCAAAAATTGTGCCCAGGCATTATAAACACATAACATGCATAACTGGTTAAAATTATAGTTTGTACTATTTGAATGGCTTATAGGGTAGAACTCACGGTACGTAATATGTATATGAATATATTGTAATTATTTTTTCTTGCTTCGTGTTTCCAAATATCTATGCTAACAAGTGTGGCAAGCTACGTTTCATATAGGACTTTTTAGCTTATACCGCTATACAACGTTAGTTTATTTAGTAAACCTCGAGAATAATTTATCTACGAAAGCGAAAACAAATAAGGTAATTTGTATTCGAAAATTATTACAGATACAAAACGAATAAAGACATTTTTTTAGTAGTCATTGTGGGGTTTTATTGATTTAGTTTAATTTGAGCTCATATACTGGATTACATTACATTTATAATTGCCTTCATTTAAAAATATCCAGTAGGATTTGGATTTCCACGGCTACTTTACGTAAGTACCTACATCTACGGAGTACGGAAACGGATGGAGCATTTACTTTTACTCCTTCCAGAGCAAGAACATAAACAAAGCAAGTGTGGTTTTATTAAAGCGATGTAATTTTAAAGCGTGTATACATTCACATGGACACGTTTCCCTTTAATTGGTATTTATACCAGCAGAATAAAACTCGCTTCCTACTGTCACCGGCAACTGCGGTCACAATTAAATAATGATAGAGTAGACAACAATGCTTGCTTGTTGTATTGTAGCTATGCGCATTATGTATTACTGTACAGGTAGAATATTATATTAAATGAATGGTTCAATATTTTGTTTTGGTTTCCCATTCGAACGGATTTCGCTGAATTTAAAGTGAACATATTTATTTGCCTGGTTTCCTTTTTTGAAATCCTACAAGATGATTAATTTCTAAATTCGTTTAAATATCAGTCTAGAATGGCAAAAAATATTAAAAAAATAAAAAACAGTCACCAAATTAGATAAATAACCTAGGGGCGGGGGGGGGGGGGGTTAAAAAAACAGCTGTCATAAATGCTGCAGCTTTATTCATGCGGATTGAACCAAGTTGAATTCTTTTGTTAGTTTTGGCCTTACACTTTATTGATTACTATTTTTTCCTGCATGGTTTAGCTAATCTCAGAGTGCTCCATAATACGATGTTTTCTGCATCAATTTTAAAAATCGTTTTTTATCTAACAAATGTTTTCTTCAGAACATTTTTAAAATTAGCATACATTTTTATGACCACAGCTTATTCGAGTCAACTTGATTTTATGTTGTAGAAAATCAAATTCTCCATCTAGTAAAAGGCAAAGCTTAGTTTTACAAGATTTTTTATCGCCGTAAAATCCTCATTCCCATGGGGTCCGAACCGAACTGACTGGTGAGTTTTTGCTAGTAACCGACTCGAATTAAGATTGTTTTTATCCAACGCACTAACAACATGTGACAAGTGTCTAGCAAAATGTTTTCTAGGACGCTTAGTTTTTTAATGGTATTAAGCTTTTAGATGTTAATCGCATCGAAACTTAGATTTTGGGGACTGATCCTTCAAATTACTTCGCTGGTGCCCTTCATCTGGCTGTACGAATGCAATCAGAGTAGAGCAAAGGGATGAAAAACCAGTCACATGCAGTTGTGGCTACAAGTTTTGTTTCCTGTGTGGTCATGCCTGGCACGAATCCGTCGCTTGTTTCATGCTTAAAAAGTGGCTCTCAAAATGCCAAGATGACTTTGCCACTTACAACTGGATAGTTGCTAATACAAAGGTCTTTTGTGAAATACAATAATTACCTTTAGCTAACAATAAGCTAGCATGTAAATAATATTAATATTAACATAAGTAATTGAAGTAGCAATAGCCGTGGGCCTAGATACTGCCTAGATACTAAATAGTATGATGTTTTTATAGAGTTGTCCGAAGTGCGGTACTACAATCGAGAAGAATGGCGGTTGCAATTATATGGTTTGCAAGAGCCCAAGTTGCAAAATCTCCTTTTGCTGGACCTGTTGAGCTATTTGGGAGAGCGAGCACCTTCCGTAAATATATTTTTTGCACTTTATATTTCGTTCCAGAAGGTATTTTCTTTTCTTTGTTTGTTTTTACATCATTTTTAAAACTTCTTAGGCACAGCTGCAAAAGCTTTGATCCACGTGAAGAAATGAATACTCAGAACTCAGTAGCAAAAGGTCGTGCAGCCCTTGAGCGTGGCTTTTTTTTACTGCAATCGCTACATGAATCATATGCAGAGTTTAAAAGAGTACAAGCTGTCTGCCAGCGTTCAAGAAAAAATGCATGAAATTCAACTGCAGAAGATGTCCTGGATTGAAGTGCAATTTCTGAAAAATGTATAATTTACTTTTTTTGTTAGTTTGTCTAATTTGTTTTCTATCATCTTTGAAGCTCTAAATGTTAAAAGTTTTGTTACATTACTTACGTTTTGGTATACTTGTAATACTGATATCCTTCTTTGCCGTTTATATCTAGTTGTATATCGAATGAAATTAATAATGAAATCAATAATAGTTAACTGACGTGCAGTTAATAATTGAAAAAGACGACAAAACTGAATACAAAAAAACCTTATGCTATTTTTAATGTATTGTACAGGCAGTGGACACCCTTTGCCGATGCCGTCAAACTCTAATGTACACCTACGCCTTTCTACACTTCGCATCCTGCGTAAGTGTAGTCAAAGTCAATCAGCTGTTCATATTTGAAGATAACCAGAAGGATCTTAGGCAGCCACCGAAAAACTCTCAGAATATCTTGAACGAGACATTGACTCTGAGTTCGACGATCTAGCGCTGACAAAACAAAAGGTAATGCGTTCATAATTATTTTGCGCTAGTTTAGTTGTTCATTCATTTCACTATATACAATATTTGCTCCAGACCAAAATATGAAGTTGAGCTGTCTACGGCGACTCATTCTTGAGCAATCTCACTATAGTCAGTTGAACTATATGTACAATTATATACTCTCTGCTACTGGGCCTAAATTATGTCTGTCTAATGATCAGTAAATAATAAATTAATTGCTACACGTATTACAAGCTCATAGAGTTTATTTTTGTTCTCGTCTGTTTAAGGTTCAAGATCTCTGTCGCTACTGCGAGAGTCGCCGCAGAGCTCTTATGAAACATGTCGTTGAGGGATATGAAAAAGACTGGTGGAGTTATATTGATTAAATGATCCCTCTGTTTTGATGGAAAGTACTTGAATATTTATAGTTTTGTAAAATATATAAGTAGGTATATATGTATGTATTATAGATGCAAATGTACGCTTTCGAAAGATATATACGACTTCATCAAATCTCTATTTTGCCATTTAAACACGGTGGCACATATGTAGGTTTGATTTCGCTAGAATCGCAATTTGATAGTTTGAAATGTCGCTTGGTTAAGTTCAATATTATTCAGTCAGTACTGTTAACGGCAGTAAAGTAACTATTTTATCCGAGTTAGCCAATCTTATCTTTAATCTAATTTTACTTGGCAGAAAGTGAGTTATTTTGGCCGTTATGTTGTTGATTCCTTAAACGATTTATTTGCTGTTCACACTAAAAATCGTTCTTACTTCTTAACGAGAGGGCTTACTGCTCGACTTGTATTTAGGTACTGATGTTTTTTAAGATCATGATTTAACAGATTTTGGATTTTGTCAACTTTATGGCTCGCACAAGTCTATTACATTTTCTTTATCATTCGCACCTAAGAAGTTCAAAAATTGTGCCCAGGTATTTATTATAACTGCTTAAAATTATAGTTTCTACAATTTGAATGGCTTGTAGCATAGAACTTACGGTGCCTATATATATAGATTTATTGTAATTATTTTGTTTGCTTCATGTTTCCAAATATCTAAGCTTCCAAGTGAGGCATGCTATGTTTCAGATAGGACTTCCAAACGTACTTACATATACCGCTATACCATATATCTACGTTAGTTTATTTAGTAAACCGCGAGAATTTATTATCTACAATCTACGAAAGCGAAAACAAATAGTGTAATTTGTATTCGAAAACTATTACATATTATACAAAACGAATAAAGACAATTTTTTTAGTTATTATTGTGAGGTTTTATTCATTTAGTTTAATTTAAGCTCATATACAGAATTGCCTTCATTTAAAAATATCCAGTAGCATTTGAATTTCTACGGCTACTTTACGGAAGTACCTACATACATCCACGGAGTACGGAAACGGATGTAACATTTATTTTTATTATGTGCTTCCAGTGCATTGCCTCGAGAACAAAAAAGAAAAACAAAACAAGTGTGGTTTTATTAAAATGATGTAATTTTAAAGTGTGTATACATTCACATGGACACGTGTCCCTTTAATTGGTAATTATAGCAGCAGTTTAAATCAGTCGCTTCCAGCTACTATCACCGGCAACTGCGGTCACAATTACATAACTAATGATAGAGTAAACAGCAGTGCTTATCTACTTGCTCTATTGTATCTATACGCATTATTGCTGTGTACGTAGATAATTACATTATACATATGAATGATTCAACATTTTGATTTGGTTTCCCTTTCGAACTGACTTCGCTGCATTTCACGTCAACAAACTTATTTGCCTAGTTTCCTTTTTCTAAGTCTACTACAAAATGCTTGCTAAATTCGTTTCAATATCAGTCTAGAATGGCAAAAGAAGATTAAAACAATAATAAACAGTCACCAAATTAGATAAATAACCTATCTATAGGCATACTTACTTCGTGTTGCTACAGCAATAGTATTATTTATTCTAGACTACAAAATGGACACAAAAGCTCCGTTGAGTTCACTTTTTTCGCTATTGCTAGCTCTCCTAATTTATTTTAACATGCACAAAGAAGCTAGAGCAGAAACTGGTAAGTCTGAAGCTTCGCCTGTATAGTATTATAGTATTATTGAAATACTAAAAATTACTAACTGTTGCTTTTAACAATAATTATTGGACTCTCAAAATTAAACCAGAATAGGATACACTGCATAATTAACTCTTTAGATAATAAATAGCACGTAATTGTTAATTTATTACTAGAATTTTCCGGAAATAAGGTCACATTACATACATACCTAGTTTGTAACTGGTAACGTTCGTATTGCTTACAGAAATACTTTATTAAAATATACATAGGAATTGCAACAGAAGAGTCAAATGGGACCCGAGTCTATCACGACAACTACCTAGTGGTTTACTTTTACTCGAATACGACCAATTGTTCCGAAAAAAGGCTCTTTGCCTATCTCTCGTCAACTTGGAAGTACGTGAAGGAAACTTATGGTCCATTAAGACCCGACTCACCTCTCTACGTCACTCACTATCATTACAAACGCAAGAATGAAACAGAGTGCACGTGGCTGTATTACTGTGACAGTTGTAGAAACCAAACTATCTCAACTGTGGTTAGCTGTAGTAACGAGCAGGATTCTATTAATATTGACTTGGAACCACATTTGACCGCAATTGGGCAGCTGGTTCAACATGCTGTCAAGGGCCATCACTTCGATTTGAATTCTACTCTGCTTTGTGGAGAAACAACGCCGAAAATTGTCACCTTTGACCTGTATGTTCATGTAAGAGGGGCAACGGATCCCATTGTGGGTAACTGGAAGACACGGGAAATCCTTCATTCCTTCAACGATCAAGAAATAAACTGTTTTCGTGATTTAATTCTGCCGATTTATGAGACCTATGGGGACGCCAGTGTCTTAAGCAGGTTCTATTCTATTACAAGGACTATAGGACCTAATTTAGAGAACTGGAATGACACTGCTAATGTCCGCGTTGGTGCCTTTATTCATCTTTGGAGTGCAGCCGCTGGCCAAGATCTTCATAGATTGGCTATCAGTGCTTTTGGATGGAGCGAAGCGTATGAACAGCAGGTGTCCCAAGCAGTTACCAGGTTCCCGCAAATAGTGGTCAACTATGCAGGTAGGCATTTATTGCAAAGTAAACACTCCTCTTACCAGATAATATGCGAAAATTATTGCACATAATTGCATTTTGAATAGATTACTACAGTTTCTAGCTTTGCCTTTGGTTAGCATGAGAGCGTTATATAGACATTAAATTTGTGTTTAAATTAGCGTATCAGCCATTTCTTCCTGGATGGATATGGGAGAAACAGTAGCACGGTCACTCGGAAGAGCTTATACTTATTGACAACGATGACCACGTCGCCGTGTATTCTCAAGACACTCAACTGAACCCCACGTCATGGTCCTTCAAAACGCTCTCATCAGCCTGGAACTATCTCAAGGTCACATATGCACCATTCGTAAACTTCCAGGGCTCACTTTTATTCATCGCTCTGCATACCGACACAACGTCTGAATGCTTACAGCCAAATGTCATTTCATCATCCAACCGTGATCTGGAACCTGAGAACCGCACTGTAATTGAGTGCAGTATTAACTCAGCCTATCAGAGTGGCATAATTACATCATCAATTGTCCCGAAGGAAGCAATACTAACTCAAATGACCGCACTAGCCCTTAGATTGGCCCAAAACGGCTCAGATAATTACCCGGCACACAATATTTCAGGATGGTCTATAACATCGATTCTCGTCTACGACATTTACATGGGCTTGGGTCTGACAGGGGAGGCCCAACTGTGGATGGCTATCAAACTAATGGGAGGGAGAGACCAGGGTTTTAAAAAAACTGAAATCAACTGGTTCCGTGACTGGTACTTCCCTTTGTACTCTTTGCACGGTAATACGACGGCTTTGAAGGCGTTTTGGTCCTATTTGCTCAAATACGAGTCACAGGCGCCACAAGGAAATAAGGAGAGCCAATTAAACATGGGAGAGTTTGTTCACTTCTGGAGCGGGGCAGTGGGGTTACAGCTATTGAATTTGGCGGAAGTGACTTTTCAATGGACTGCCGAGGAAAGCAAGCAGTTTTTTCGAGCTAGAAAAGAGTATAAATATGTTTCATATGGTAAGCTTCTTGAGTGTCTGATATCAACGTAAGTTGGTTTAAAAAGTTTTTAGTCCTAAAATTTTGGCAATTTTGGTATATTTATGTCGTAGTTTTTGAAGAAACCAACTCAACCAATTCCCAGCCAAAAATGTTTCTCATCAACGAATCAACACTCGGTCGTCCGCAACTGCTTAAAGATGTTTACAAAGATGACCACGTCACGGTATTTTTTGATGCGAGCATTCCACTCGCTACAGACTGGCCCTTCGAGCTTCTGTCCACCTTCTGGCACTACCACCAGCTCTACTCAAACAATCTACTCACAGATCAACACCTAAACGTCCTATTCCACGACAAACGGGAGAAAGGCTGTAACTACTCCACTTCCTTCACGGTCGCCACCGAACTGGGAGTCCAAGAGTTGAACAACACTGTCGACTGCGGGCACAAGGAGGGTTCCAGGGAATTCATGAGAGAAACTATTCAGAATCTGGATCTTGTGACGAGTACAATTGAGCCTACAAAAGAAACTTCCCTAAGGAATGAAGCTGAACTTTCAGCTTCATTCTCCGGCTCATTACTTTTTCAAATTGTAGTTTTTGACAGGTATTTGAGGAGGGAGGATCTTGCAAATGCCTACAGCTGGTACACTGACAAGGCTAATGCGAGCAAAATTATTTCTTTTGGGTCAAAACACTGGATTTGGGATTGGTTTCTCCCCATTTACACTAAATATGGGGGAAAATCTGTTTTGGAGAAATTTGTCCATTTTTCTGAAGAACGCCAGCTGGCTCTGTTTAAGAGGGACGGGGTAGGGAGTAAAGAAATGAATGGAGGGGAATTTGTTCATTTGTGGAGTGGAGCTGCAGGGATAAGTTTGATGGATTTGGCTATAGAATGTCAATGGTGGAGTGAAGCGATGCAGAAGCAATTTGTGGAAGCAAGAAAGGCGTACCCCGCCTTAGTTTACCAATGTAAGATGCTTTGTTGGTCCTAAAGTACAATAAATAATTAATAATTGACGGCAACAGTTTCTTTTAATTTGTAATCAACACGAATCCTCAGAGTTAATCTTCATAAACAATTTATTGCAGGTCATGACTGTTACATAATGCCTGGTCTGTCGAGGAATACCAAAGGTAATTATAAAAGAATCTTGCAACTAATTAAAAATTCACACTAATGTTTTTAACATTAACTTTCTCTACTCAATGTTAAGGGATATTTGAAGAGAACTTACTCTACTTTATCATTGGAATACTGGCTACCGTTGTTCTCCTTGGACTTGTTGGATTTTGGATAAAAACCAGGATTTATAAGAGACAAATTCACAGAATGAGCCAGCAAATAAGACGATTAACAAGAAGAGAAGTGGACGAATTTCGGAGAGGAATCTCTAATGTGTACGATACTGGTGCGCATGCGCTCATTACATCGTTGCCTTTTAACAACAAGTATGAAGTTCCGGTAGAACGGCTAATTATAAGTAAGTCCATCATGCTACAAAATTTGTACCAATTCTTTCAAAACAAATTATTTTTGTGCGTTTTTAATTTGTAGACAGCCAGCGTGTACTTGGTTCAGGTGAATTTGGGCTCGTACTTGAAGGGATATTAAAAAGTGATCCGCAAAAGTATATGAACTCCATGGACGTAAGAGTAGCCGTAAAGACGGTGAAGCCAAATGTCGAGGTGCCTTACTTTAAAGCCCTGCTTTCTGAGATCAAAATCATGGCATTCTTGGGACCCCATTGTAACATTACATCTCTCCTTGCAACGTGCACAGTCAACATTCAAAATCGTTGGTCACTATATTTGTTATTGCTTAGTCGTTTTTGTTAGAGATTACAAAAGATTTGCATAATACGGATTATAATTTATGGGCAGGTCAAGTCTATGTTGCCCTCGAATTTTGCTCCAAAGGAGATTTGCAACGATACCTTAAGGATCAGCGGAATAAATTTAACAATTTATTTCCCCAAAGAATTGAAGCGAAGCCTGCTTGCACTTATGTAAATACAAAACCAGCTCCAAGGGTCGCATTCGCCTCCATTTCCCGGTCAACGTCTACTAACAGATACGAAAACCAGGAAGAAAGTATTTCAACAATGAATTTACTCGAATGGTCCAAACAAATTGCAAATGGAATGGCTTTTCTAAGCTCTAAAAATGTAATTGTGTAATTCAATAATAGGCTATATGCCAATTGTAACTATACCTTTTAAACCTGCTATATAGTGTGCTCGTAAATGGTCATAATTCCACGTTTTTTTCTTCGAATTTTCCAGGTAATTCACGGTGACTTGGCTGCACGAAATGTTCTTCTCACATCTGATAACACTGCAAAAATTAGTGACTTTGGACTCTCCCGTCAACTGGTCAATTATTCAAATTATCTTAAAAAGTCATCGGTAATAATGCTTTATAAATAATACAAGTGCATTCAGAGAAACAATTTAAAGTAAAGTGTGCAAAGAGCTTATACTGTTTGTGTTCCAAAATTGTCCAATATATAGACTCCGTTACCATGGAGATGGCTTGCACTGGAGTCCCTCGTTGACATGACATTTTCCATTCACTCGGACGTTTGGTCCTTTGGGGTGACTTTGTGGGAAATATTTAGTCTGGGAAAACTTCCATATCCTGGTCGGACTTGGGATCATGAATTTGTTAACGAGCTGGCCGAAGGAGAGCGGTTACATTCACCCGAATTTGGAAATGCGGACATGTAGATACTGCATTATTAATTTAAACACATGGGTTCAAATGCATTTTGAGTTTTGATCTTCTGACTTCCACACATGTATAGTTTTAGAGATTTTATTTTATCTTTTAATATTAATTTCTAAATTGGATTTTGTTTGACTTACTGTAGTTATAATTTGATGCTGGATTGCATGAAGAAGGAGCCAACTGAAAGGACAGCATTTAAACATATTCGAAGCCAACTTGAACAGATGAAAGTAATTTTGACGAATAGAGCCTAATTACTTACTACAATTTATTTCTACGTATAGAATAGAGCTTAGTGATATCAGAACTTCTATCTTGAAAACAACTTTGCAATGTTAAATGATACATCTTACTGATACTATCCATCGGCTACAGTAATAGCTAAACCACTTTTCGTTCAAAATTGTATTTAAATATGTAATTAATACTTAAATATTTAATAAATGGATGAGCGACTTTAGTATGGGAAGGTTCCGAACATCGAAATTTCCATAGGGAATGTTGATTAATTGAGTCATGTTATTTTATAACATTATGAACAAAATATCTGTCATGTCTAATTGATCAAAACGTTTCCCTAAACGTGTTCAAACAAACCAAAGTTAATACGCGCTACTATAGCCATAGGTTTGAATAGCCGCAACGTATAGTCATTAACAAAATGGCATAAATATAATTATAATTGCAAAATAGGTAAACTCAGCGATCTAGTTAATTACGGTGTATCTGTAAAGTTTGTTTACTCGTGGCTAGTTATGTAAGTAAATAAAATAATGCCCTTCAAACTTCTACTAATAATGAGATTCGAATTCAAGAACAATTAACCTATTAAAATGTAATTCCATTAGCTCTCCATTTTGTGTAACTGTCCATTTATCTGTTTATTTAGATATAAAGTTGTAGCAATAATTCTTAAATGTTATCAAGTTACAATGATTACTACTGCAAAGTTATCAGAAGACTGGCAATTTTAATTGTTATAAAATCAATGAAATTAATGGTGGATAGCCTCTCCATAAAGTGAAAGGAGCCCACTTGAATCCCAATATTTGGAATGGACTCCAACTGCATCTTGATCATCTCTAAATTCGATTGAGACTGTAAAATTGGAGGTTTCTTAGTTCCGCGACCATGGGACATCGGTCGACATTTGGTGGAAAGCTCTTGCTTGATGAATTTGATTCTTTGTGGGATGAGGAATGCCTTGTCAAAGATTGAAATAAATGAAAAAATAATACCAAATGAAATATAGCAGCCAAATCCGCTCACAAAAGGGTATTTCCCGTTAAAGCGAATTGCAAAAGTAAGAAAAGCAATGCTGATGATCATGCAGTAGAGCTTCTGTGTGTGAATGACGTATCTTTGGGTTTGATTAAAGAGTTGGAGGCTTAACTGAAGTCTTCGTAGGCCAACGTAAGCTTTCGTCAATTCAAAAGTTCTAAAAGATGGTATAATATAAGGAATTTGTAATTATATAATAAAATAAAATTTGCAACTAAAGTATGTTATGGTTGAGTCGTTAAAACATTGAGAGCTTACCCAATTCTACTGACATTCATAGCCTTGATTTTTAGCTCCTGATTTGTCTTGTCCACAAAGGAAGTTTGCATAAACATGGCTAGAAACGTCGTAGCCATGTCCGATGACAAGATGACGAACTGAAGAATTGAACCGCACACGAATTCTACATTAATTAAGGTGTCCAACGACACTTCGTCTGAATCCATGATAGCATCCCACCTCGCCACTAGGTTGACCAGAATAGTTGCTCCAATGATCATGTGACAAAATACTTTCTGAAGAAGCTCCTCAACAGATAATTTGATTAATCTACGACACTTTTCTTGCCCTTTGCCTTCTAAAAATAATATGTATTGCATATTAGTTCCAGCAGCAAAATATAATTATTATTTGTACATGAATATAAATATTGGTAGTATGAAATGATAAAATAGTACAGTTTTTAAGAATTTACCCGGGTGAATTACAAATATGTCATTCCAAACTAAT
>JAQFZC010003095.1:0-20056 GCA_034695205.1 Dicyrtoma fusca
GAAATTGGTTGAGGAATGTGAATCCGTTATTTATTTTATTCAGTAGTAGCACGTTATCGTTCTTTAAGCTTCGAAAGTATTTTTCAAAAAGCTACCACAGTTAGGAGCCTTCACCCTATCGTTAAATCTTTACCACTTTACCCTTTACCGGACTTTACCCGGTAAAGATTTAAAGATACTTTTTAATTACCCTTTTCATAATTGTAATATACTTATTATTAGTTTTTTGAATGTTTTTGAAAACGGTAATTTCTGAATTTTTGACCTTTTGAAAGTGTTATTTACTAGTTTGGATGATTTTGAAAAAGTGTTATTTGCTAGTTTGAACAGTTTTGAAAAAGTGTTATTTGCTAGTTTTGACGGTTTTGAAAAGGTTAATTTATGGAATTAAGCACTTTTGTAAGGCGTTCATTCTATGGCTCCCCAGTTCCTAATAGGTTCGTTAAGTACGAACGAAACTAGCATTCAACTTAACTCCGTAAGAATTTAGTTAATGAATTTAGTGTTAAAAATTAAATAACGGCAGAGTGAGCAATTAAACTATCTAATTACCTGCTCCGGTGTTTTCGCATAAATAAATTCGAGACTTTCTTGACATTAAAAAACATATTTTTAAAAAATGACAGTGGCTTTTAAAAAAGACTTCCTAGTTCCTATTAATTTAAAAATAGCCTTATAGATGGTTAGATGGCTATAGCTATAGGCGATAAGAAATAAAAAATATTGGTTGATTTCCAGTCATTGAGCTACTGTGGTGTAAAAAACCCATGAAAATGAAGACCTTTATAAATGGGTACTGTTGGAAAATTGTTTTTTTAATTTAAAGCACACATGTAATGATGTAATACTAACTAGTAAGAAAAGACATAATTTAGAACTAGAACTAGAACAGTGAGCAGGAACAGGAGTTAGCAGATTACTGGAAATATTAAAAACAAATAGCACGAGAAAGGATGGGTAACAGTAAGACAAGTTTTTCTAGTTTTTGAATCTTTTGGTTGTAATTTGTAATTAATTTATTTTCTCGATAGGAAAAAGACATGAACAAAAATTTGAACCCATGAATGAATGAACTAACGGGAAACTAGTTTTTTTTTTTCAAAACTACAGACCTTAAGGGACTTATCCCATGGTCCGGAAACTAGTTTGTAAAAAATAAAAAGTTTTCACTATTTAAGCAATAAATTAAAAATAAAGCCCCTTTCGAAAGTAGATGGGTAATCTAAACCTCGAAATTAGAAAAAAATAATTGACTTGCCCCATTCTTTTTTTGTACAAAGTACAAAGTACAAGATGAGGATTCTGGGGATATATTGAGCCAAAAATTGTATGATCATTATAAGAGAATATCACCATATATTATTATAAACTTTAAAACATGAGCTCTCGTCATTTGGTGTACTTAAGTACTTTACAACAGATAAATGTAAATGTGCAACGCAAAGTGATCACGATCACCAAAGTAACCAAAACTTTGCTCCAAAATGCTTGTATTTTCGTAACCAAATTATTCTAGATTTCTGCTTCTGTTGTTGGCCAAATTCTGACATTTTTTGCTTCGATTCATGGCTCGTTGGTGCTTTTTAATGCTTTTGGTAGGGCGTGTGTGTACTGAGCTGTATTATGTTTTTCGGAAACAAATTAAGTTATTTATTGCGGCTATTTTGGCTACACATAGTACCACAATTATGTCATAGAATACCAAGGCAGTAGTAATTCATGTTTAACATAGGGCATAGGTACTTTAGACATTTTCCCTGTAAGTGATTGCTCGCGTGAGTGGCGTGAGTACAATACATATAGAGCAGCACTAATATTTTTTGGAGAAATGCAATTTCTGGAAAATACGGCAAATTCATTGTTGTGCGAATTCGAGCTGAAATTCTGCCGTTTTCTCCCCCTTTTAAAACTCTATTCTGCTCTATTCTTCTATTTTACATGCCAATTTTCTTTTTTAAAGTTTTAATTTTTTGCTATTTTGATTTTATCCTATTCGGAACTGGGAAACCACGGAAAATGCTTTCCAAAAGTCAAACGAACTTTTTCAAATGAGTCAATACTAGAAATCCGCATTTTCAAAACCATTCAAAACAAGTACTTTGAACAAGTTTAAACAAGTTTACTTTTTTTTAGTAGGTACATAACTAACGTTTTCTAAATGTCACAACACTGGAAGTTAACGTTTTCAAAATAGTCAAAACTGGAAATTAACATTTTCAAAAAGGGTGAAAACTAAAAATTAGCATTTTAAAAAAGTTCGAAACTAGTAATTAACGTTTTCAAGAAGAAATTACCACATTCAAAAAGAAGTAATACTAAATATATTACCGTTTCGAAAAGTTTTTACAAGTTCAATTCTGTTCAATGCCAAATTTTTACAAAAACTTTGAAACCAAGAAGTAAAGTAGTTGCATGCAGTATATACATACATACATAGCCTCCGGCCTCCGTACCTTTTCAAAGTATTAAGAAGTTCGTTTTGCATTCTCACAAAGTTACAGAAAGTTTCCTTTACATTCTTAAAGGTCTGTAAAGACCCCTTTTTTTAAAATTAGTAATTAATTATGAATGACATCCGAGTATCCGAAAAGTTGTGAGCCGTCTTAGCCGAGGAATGCTGAAGCAAGCAGTCCAAAAGTACGGACGCGTCTGAGCTTCAGGTAGACGTTGTTCCCTAGCCTAGCCGTAGACTAAATAACTTACGTCACGGCGGGTTAAATAACTTGTAGTTAGTCAAGTTCGATAAGTAATAATAATAATAATAATAAATAATTTGCTCAAATTATCAAAAATTAAGGAAATAACCATAATTAGTGTAATTAACCCATTTGCGGGCTTACTGTGCTTCATTATTTGACTGTTTTAAAGAAGCAATAGGCAATAGGCATTGAAATCGTCAATTTTTCGTATCAATTCAGTGAATTTCAATGCGGAATCGCATTCGCAAAAACTTTGCCTTCGCGATCGCGAAACGTCATCTGATCGCCGATGCCGATGCCGACCGAGCACCGAGTGAGATAAATGACAGATCAGCAGATTCACATTCACATCTCTGGATCTTGAACTTGAACATATTAGGTTTATCTACAAACTCAAATTAATATAAAACAGCATTAGGTGCAGTACGAGCACACACACTGTCAACCAGAGATTAATTAAAAAAGAAATATTTGAACAGCAGTGTGTTTGTGCATCGTGAATTGGATTTCTGTCACTTGCTGTCGTCGGCCGTCGGTGTCAGCAGGTTTAGTTGCTGACATCATGGACATCTGGTAAGTTGTGTTGTGGGAACTGAACTCGTTCCGTTTAAGTTATTTTATTTATTTTATTTTATTTGTTATGTTCTTTTAACTTTTAGCTACCAGTCATCAATGATGATAGTGTTCATACTAGTTGATTAAATGGTTGAATTATTATCTTAACCTTTTCGAAATGGTAAAATACTTAGTTTTGAATGGTTTCTAAAATGTTGATTGCTAGTTTTTTGAACTTTTGAAAAAGTGCAATTACTAGTTTTGACTGTTTTGAAAAAGTGTTATTTCATATTTACTAGTCTTGACTATTTTGAAAGTGTTATTTACTAGTTTTGACTGTTTTGAAAAAGTGTTATTTACTAGTTTTGACTGTTTTGAAAAAGTGTTATTTACTAGTTTTGACTGTTTTGAAAAAGTGTTTTTCATATTTACTAGTCTTGACTATTTTGAAAGTGTTATTTACTAGTTTTGACCGTTTTGAGAACGCATTCTTTACTAGTTTTAATTGTCTTGATGTTTGAAAGAGTACATTTATGGAATTGAACACTTTTGTAAGGTTTTACTATGTACGTGTTCTTTCCATGGTTCTCCAGTTTCGAATAGGTTAATGCTTTATTACTTCTTGATCACAATCATACGTGTATGACCTGTGACCTATTGCTCGCTCATGGTCCTAAGTAAATTGGTGATTGTGATTGCATGCTTTATGTTGTGAATTGTGTTAAACTATTTTACTATGATTATGATAACTTAACTTGTGTTGTGTGTGTAATTATTATTGTTTTTACTACAGGAAGGAGTTTACAAAATTGGAATAGTAAATGGATCAATAGCGCCGATAGTTTTGTTTTCGTGTCCATTGTTGACCGTTGACAGTTGACCGTGTGGATGGAGTGTGTCGGTGTTTGTCAGTTTTGTCTCCCATCGTCAACATTGCCTGGTATGTTCGTCACGAATTCATTTCATGGATTTTTGAAATTTATTTTAAAAATAGTAAATAGTGTCAAACTGTCAAAATATCCTGCTGCATTTACAATTTAAATTTAAGGTCTCCAGACCTCTTAGTTCTTCAAAACGTTCAACCTTGAATTTGAATGATATCTCGACGAATCAATAAAATTGTAAATTAAGTATTATTAATTATTAGGTAAGTAAGTACTTATAAATAATTTTTGTGTTCATTCCAGATATTTTACATTCCCAGTATGGATTAATCGTTGATGGTTGTTCAGGGTGATACACATGTGTGCCGCTCATGGTTTTAACCGAATTTCAATCAAGGCGAATGTCGAAATTTATCAAAAGCGCAAAAGAGCTGGGCTCCCGATCGATATAAGTAGCTTGCTGGAATTAATAGTCAATAGTTAAAGTTCAATATTTGTCTGAACCCCTCTGACTAGTTCGTTCAAGTTCGAGTTGCTGGCATCCGCTGTTTCAGCCAACACGTTTTTAGTAAAAATTATTGTTTGTGTGAAACGTAACATCGATCATGTTTACAAACATGGATCATATAAAATGTTTGTTCCAAGTACTGTTCGTCACTTGTTTTTGTTGTTTCCTCCCCGTCAGTGGAGAATTATCTAGTCCCATAATACCCAGTGAATCGGAATCGGAATCGGACTCGTCAGTCCCTATTAAAAATATCCCAAATATATCTTCGCATCCCATAATTATCGTAATTTCCTTCGATGGCTTCCGCTATGACTATTTTAAAAGAATAAATGCAACCAATATGGATTATCTATCTTCGTCAGGCGTGACCGTGCCTTACATGCGAAATCAGTTCATCACCAAAACATTTCCAAATCACCAGTCCATTGTCACTGGTCTTCATGTTGAGTCGCACGGGGTCGTCGACAATTGGCTTTTTGATCCAGAGTTTAATAAGACGATGGGTGAGAAGGATGGAGAGCTGTTCTGGAATTTTAGGGAGGATATCTTACCTCTTTGGGTAATACAAATATATTATTAATTATTATACAGATACAGTTGACAGTACTTGGAGAACGTAGTTTTTAAATGGGCGATTTTTTTGTTTTGATTTATAGACCTTAAATGATATGGCTGGAGGAGGTCGTAAAAGCGGTACGATGATGTGGCCAGGTTCAAATCATCCGTATGGGAAAGAGAAAGCCTTGCCCTCAAAATATGTTCCATGGAATGATACAGTAGCTTGGGAATGGAGAGTGGATGAGGTCGTCCGCTGGCTCACTGATCCGGTGGATCCCGTTAATCTCGTTTTCATGTATTTTGAAGAGCCGGATGAATTTGCTCACGGCTATGGCTCAGAGTCTCCTCAAGTCACGCAGCAAATTGAGAGGGTGGATAATCTCACGGGCTACTTGACTCAAAAACTGAAACATGTTGGAATATTTGATGAAGTGAATTTAATTCTTCTCAGTGATCATGGATTCCATGAAGTACATCAACAAAATATAATTAATCATTCTTCGATAGTCGATCCTTCGCTCTATGATAGTTATGGTTCTTCCCCAGTCATTCAGTTAAATCCCAAGAAAGGTGCTATTGATCCTGTGTATAGTGCTTTCAAAAATGCTTCCTTAAAGAATGGAAATTTTTCCGTGTATCGTAAAGCAGATCTTCCTTTAAAATGGAACTACAGATATAATCGAAGGATTATGCCCATTATTCTCGTTGCGGAATTAGGCTATGTTTTTGATGATTTTTATAAATCCATCGCGGACTACAATCAACGATATAATTTAACAGGTAAGGAATAATTTGGTGAATTTCCATTAACTTTAGCGACTACTGCTGCGTTTCAGTGTTATAAATATCATACAGATTTTAATTTGATTCCATTTTATCATTTGATTCTGTGAAGCGAATATCTCTCGAGTCTACGGAGTTCACGGCTATGACAATCATGTTATGCCCATGCATCCGTTTTTCTTGGCTCATGGTCCTTTATTCGAAAGAGGCGTGGATGCAGAACCCTTCGAAAATGTGGATTTATTCCCATTAATTTGCTTCCTCTTGAACTTCCCTGCGCCTGGAAACAACGGAACCCTGTCGCACATTAAGTTTATCAAGCTTAAGAAAGGTTTCACTTTCCAGAGCCCCGTTGGGTGGGCTATTGGTAAGTCAAGTCAAACGTGAAACGTAGTAGAATTTCTTAGAAGATTGATTCAAAAATGATTTACTACTTGTTAATTATCTGTAAGTGGGATTTCTGAATGAAGGGAAATTACTCTTGTTGTTTGACTAGGTGCTGCTATAGTAGTTGGATTAACTATTTTATTCGGAATAATGTCGATGATGATTGTCAAGCACCGAAATGGAACTTCAACTATTTTAGCCGAGAGTGGATATAGGTATGATCGAAAATTATTTGGTTCTTGGTCACGAAGTGTAGACTATGACAATTTAGATGAGTCTCTGTAACAGTTCTGTTCTGTTTTAATTAGAAAAGGCAATTTGCTTTCCTAATGCTAGGTGATTGTAATTTTTAATCAGCTTTTATTTTTTTCTCAGGCAGCTACTACTATTGTATTCACATTATGATTTACTTACCTGTATGATTCTTTCCGCAGAATAAAGATCGCCTTATGTTTTACTCGCTTTTTGTTGTTGTTGGATAGTTGTTTCTTTTTCTTTAGTTGTTTCTTATTTGTTCCTACCTGTATCATTTTTGATCCGACCTTCTATTTTGTAAGTCTTTACTATTCTTAATCTCTGGACCTTGACCTTGGCACACTGATTGGTTTGTAGACACTTGGCTTGTTTAGGAGATTCAAAATGGGCCTTTTTAATTTTCATGGAATGTAAAGAGCATATTGATAAAATCCGTCCCTGTCCTAAATTTTGTGTAGGTATGTGAGCAAGGAAGAATTTGTAGAAATTCTAGAAGATGACTCGGACAAAGAACTCTCCTTCACAGATTTAACTTCAGACTTTGGTCACGGTGGTGTTTATGGGTATGGATTGGGGTCTTCCGGAGCAGGGCCGGACATCCTCATTATTAACCCAGACAATAATAGACTACCATCATCGACGACCAAGACGTACGGGGAAACTCGAAGCAGTGATATTTTTGAAAATGGCGATGCGGATGAAATTCAAGCCCTTCTACTTTCTTCATCGAATGAGGAATTGTAATAATAATTCTAGATAATATAGTACTTGCATGCTTCTTCTTAACGAAATTTCGAAATAATTACGTCACAGTATGATTTAGTAAATTCGTTCATATTTTTGGTCGACATAATTACTAAAAGTACCTATATACCTACTTTCGATGAAACTGAAACACTGAAACTGATGTCGATCGATCTTGAACTCTAAGCTAAAACTAAAACTAAGTCTCGTTTGCATTTATTATGTTTTGTAACGAATCTTCTCGACAAAGATGTGATTGGAGGTTGTTCTGTCTTGTTAAGTATTTTAAATTAAGTATTATTGCTCTTTATTTTTATTTTTCGTCTCGAATTTACCAATTATCAAGTACGAATGCTCTTAATAGTGAATAGGGGATACGGATACGAACAACTAAACCAACTTTTATTACATTTTATGCATTATCATTATTATATAGTAAATAGCTAGGTACAAATTTTCAGTAGACCATTTTTTTCTTAACAAATCATTCCAGATCCTTAATTATTCTCTTTCTGTAATAGGTGTAGGCAGACCAAGGCTCCGGCTCCTTGGCTTATCTTCTTTACAGTAAAAACAAGAAGGTAGCTGTAGTCAAAAAATTCATTCCAATATTCCAAATCCAAAGCGCAGTTTAGCATTTCCACAGCAACAGAAGGTGAGGCACCTACTCAAGGCACATAGAATAATATTATTCTATATGCCTTGTACTTACTTATGTACCTACTGTAGATTTTTAATTAAATTCCTTCATGGAAATCAAAATATCAAAATATTTAAATAGGCAGGTAAGTAAGTAATACACACACATTGTATTTGTAATTTCTAGAATAATAAATTAGTAATAAATACTGCCATTCGGAGTTGGGACTGAGTCGACATTCCGAATTGGATTCCTGTAATTCCATTATAGCCTAAAAAGACGCCAAAATATGTGGTGCGTGGTGAAGACGTGTGAATCCTAGATTATGTATGATTACCTAGGCAACTAAACTAAATACGTACTCAAGAAGCTGTTCAGATCAGAACACTTTAGAATGCTAGAATTATTGTGCTTTCCATTCATAGTGGTTAAACTAACGATTGAGTTACTGAGTATATATGACAGGATAGGAATAATTCACATTTTATATTTGCAATGCTATATAACGATGCTAGTCATTAACTACTGCATTTACTTATTAATACATAATACGTACGTACATCTTAAATGTCTCACAGGTCTGCTTCTGTGCTTCGAAATAATATTTGTGTACTACCTACACACCTTCCTACCTAAGTACTAATTACCTACTTGTTTAATTCCTTTGTACTTACATGGCAGTTGAACTGTGAACTGTGTTTAAAGCTAAAAATTAAAATATTAATATCAACAAACAAAAAAAACAACTTTATAAAGCATTTACTTACGTAAGATGTAAAGAAGACAAAAAAAGAATAATAAAAATGATCACTACAAAAGGCGTACAACAAAACTTTAAGAATCCAAGAACATTTTGTAATTAATATTCTATAGACTCGGGAGAAGTTTCCACTCATTTTGTTTTCCATTTATTTTTTAAATATCATTATCATTATTACTTACATGGGTAATCGTAATCGTAAATAGTACATGAATAGAAAATAAATACAAGTGCATATAGGTAGGTACCTATTTTACTTTACTTTACATAGCCTGTACATTTGAATGCATAAAAAAATTGAACCATTTTGCGCATTGCAAAATGGAGCGAATCACGGCGAATGTAATTATACATTTAATATTTTTTTTTTCGTTTTGATTGACTAACAGTAGTAGTAAAGTACCTAAGCTATACATACAATACCTACATTATATTATGGTTTTGATACATCTTTGAAATTGCATGCAAAATCACTTTTTTAATTACAATTACAATTTACTGATGTGTGTTTATGAAACACATTCCCTACATACAATATTTCTTGTGATTTTTGTGATAATGATCCTTGTAACTGAAAGGACAGTAAAAAGCGGGTAGTTATAGAATTCCAGGCCGTCTTTAGCACATTTTTACACACAGAGTAGTAGGTACCTACAAACTTACGTTTCATATAGCAATACAAATACATAATAATTACAAAAGATCACATAACAATAATAATAATTGCTTAATCAATAATCATCAAGTAGGTATAAAAAAAAATGTGAACGAAAAGCACCTGTCCTATAATTAATTCCATGTATATATAGATTATTTGTATCTGTGTCTGTACGTAGATTCCCGGAGATATTGTGAAGAGGTCCAAATGTGCTAAAAGAACATTTAAAAGCCTTTTATTTATAAGCTAAATTATCATTTTGGGCGCGCACTGGAACGAAAAAAACATGCTAGAAATTAATGAAAATGATTTAACACGTCGCGTCGGTCGGTCGTATCAATCCCGTACAAAAAATAAACACATATTACTTCATTGATAAAGTATGTATGTATTCCCAGTAGTAACTGGTTCATATTTTGTTTCTTGTGTGTAGAATATCTATATATATTTAATTAGAGTACCTAACTTAACGTTGCTTAAGTATAAATCAGGATAAATACACAAAATATTTAAGTCGTTAAATACAACTTAAACACTCGTACGAACATAATTATTACTAACTTACACTTTAACTACAAAGCATCCCCCTCATTTTGTCGTTTCTATCTATATTTCCAATCACAAACAAACGAAATAGCCAGGCACACAACATTATGATGGGAGAACGAACACGTCCCAAATCTCACGAAATTATAAGTACCTATCTAAGTATACTCACGATAGTCTATTTCAAATCTTACGCACAATAACAAATAGCATGATTAGTTCCTAATTACAGTTAACAATGGCGATCCTAATAATTATTATTACTACTATTATTACAGTCACACATCTACACAATTCGAATCTACGTTGTTACTGACAGTGATAAAAAGAAGTAGTAATGTAAACATAAAGGTACACAAATACACAAATTTCATTTTGCCACACATGTCACACGCCAAATTAAAAGACCGAAGCCAAATTACTGTAATACTGAAAAAAAAATTGAGCTAATCTTTCACTGACTGCCCAAATAACACACACAACACAAGTGTGGGCAAGCGCACCCACTCCACTCGTTTGGAATCACTTTCTCTTTTATATGTATGTTTATTTTGTCCCTACTTACTTAATGAAACCAAAAAAAAGTGAGGATGAAATGGAAACACGATTAAACAAACTGAAGTAATGAAGACAGTGGCGGAAAAAATTGATTGAGATATCCTAAATTACGAAATCAATAGTATTAAAAATATTGGCACTGGCAAGCATGGCCACAGAAAACAATCTATAGACAAAAAAAGTCAAAAGTAGGATAACTTATAATGCGTATTGAAATTAAAATCTGAAATATACGGATCCCTATTTAGAAGGAGGTGTTTGAGGTACACAGTTACTTAATTAGGTATATGTATGTATACTTATCTGTAACCAAGGTGAGCTGTGACAGAATATAATTCGATGTTGACTGTTGCACACAACCCGAATTTTTCTTTACGATTATGAATACAATAAGAATTTTGTTTTGATTATACTCGCAAACACAAGCCCAGCTATAAATTATCGTTCGAAGCGAGGCAAACACACGGCATCTCTTAACTACGAAATTGAGTCGAGATGTAGCGGGGAGTTGATCATAGTTAAATTTTCGAGACTATCCACTTCATCTTCATCATCATCATGAAAGGCAAGGGCAACCGGAGCATCAGCAGCAGACGTTGGAGGTGGCAAGGTACGCCTTCGATTCGTCATTGTGCTGCTAACATGACCGCTAGTACTCTCATGACCGTTGATGAGGCCAGTGGTCAGAGCTGGGACAGAAGATCCATCATAGCCACTATTATCACCGGTAAAATCTCTCTTCTTCCGTTTACTCTGAGGATTCATATTGACACTAATGAGCGGAACACTAGTACTAGTTGAGATGGACAAGCCCATCTCTTTCTGCTTCCCATTTCGAACCAGTGAGGATGGAGAGATGTACTCGGGGAAATCCAGGTGTACCATTGACATGGACATGTCCTCCATTTCGTCCCTCATTGGATTTCCTGACGGATCCCCAAAATGGTAGTCATTGCTTGTACTTTTTTGAATTGAATGATGCCCTCGGTCTTGACCGTGCCCAGAGCCCTCTAAAGCGACTGCCCAATAGTTTTCTGGCTCCTCTTGCTCAAACTCTTCGTTGTAATTATTGTAGCCAGAATTACTCTCATTTTGCGACATCCCCCCGTAACTATCTGAGCCGAAATAGTTTCTCTGTTGCTGATTCTGAGTCTGCCTTTGATTTCCATGTGGATTGCCGTACTGGTACGTTAATTGCGAATTGGTTTCATCCGCATTTCTCAACACTCCCGACTCTGAAAAATTACAATTAAATACAATCAATAAATTATACTGACCGTATATGTATAATATAATTATGCTTAGGTTATGTTCTTGTTTTGAAAAAGAGCGAAAACATTTTAAGACGCTTTTCATTTTTGCAAAACTTTTAACTCACCACTTTCTCATCCATTATTATGTATTTTAATCAGACTCAAGTGCAAGCATTTAAAGGTAATCAAAATTCAATGGATTAGCAACAACTAGTCATTATTTGAGACACATTATTGTACAAGATTAGATTTAATTATACGTACGCGCTTACTTTTGATATACATTATATCTCTGCTATTTCTACAATAAGAATGTAAATCTTATATATTTTCAAACTCTTGTAATTATACCTAATTAGGTAGGTAGGTAAGTGATAGTAGTGACCTCAACTAACGAAAGTAAGAATTTGGCAAATTGTTTTATTATATTAATATAATAATAACATTATTTGTTCCCATCATCACACAATATTTTATTTTTTTGGATTTCCACTTCAATGTGCACCACAATACAAAACCACTAAACACTAAACTGCTAGGTATGTACATTTCCCTTGCAAAAAGCTAATAAATAACTGAAACGTAGTAATACCTAATTGTACAATTATACTATTTAACAGTACAATCGACATGAAACAAGCTCTAACTACTGTAGACTTACTTACTTTAAAATACTAACAGAGGCACACGCTTTACCCACAAACAGCAAAACAAAATAGTTTTTTTTACAACACTCGAGTAGGACTGACTAACTTACCTAGGTAAATTTTAACTGTAATTTGTGACGTCGACTTTAATTTATTTAAATATAGTATGCGTGTCATTTTTTTAAATAGTTTTATACGTAAGTAAATAAATGGAAACAACAGCTACACAGTTGTAAGTTTGGTTAGGTAGGTTACATGGGCTATTCCGCTTGATATGTGAAACTAAAAGAAAATCTCGAGTAATTTCCTACAAGTATACTCCTACCGTCTTCTACATTACAAATTACGACCTACCTACTAAGTGTACCCGAGACAAGACTCAAAGAATCTTAAGCAACACGTTTGAAATTGTGTGTAATTAACACATAATCTTCCTTATAGCATCTTTGTATTTGAAACCTTTGACTAATTAGTAGTATAGGTAATTAATTAGGTAATAGAGAATAGTTTATAAGTCAGAATAATTACACTTTTTATGGGATTAAAACACTTACGCTAATTATAAGTTAAGAGAGAGCCGCCAATTAAGATTAAAAGACCCAAATAAAACTAAAAAGCTACTACACAGCATTTTCACTGCTATCACCAGCGTCAATTTTGATGGAATGACGAGAACCTTTAGAGTTGAAAGTTTTTGAAGCTTTTTTGCTGTCATCTAAAACGTCGATACTATGACGCTTCCTAGATTTCTCATTCTTTCGAATAGAAATTTTGACAGTAGCCAAGTCATAAGGTAAAATCCCTGCACCCCCACTTCCTCGACGATCTTCACGATCGCTCTTATTAATATTATGAAATTTCTTGGTTCCTCCACCCGCAGTAGTAATGACGGCAGACTTTGAGTCTTTATTAATCTCGTACACTAGAAAGGAATTAGACTTCATTGTGGGGCGAATTACACGGTTATTATTTCCACCTTTCGTCCCATGCTGATGATGTTGTTGGGTTTGTGGGTGATGGTTGTGCTGGCTGGACACATTACGGAAATTAGTCACGCTCTGTGATTTCCTCGTAGAGTTGGGGTGTATATAATTGTCAGGATTTTCCTGGCGGGTTGGAAGATTGGGACCGGACAGTTTTCGGTCCTTTGGTATCCTCATCATTCCATCATGGAACTGAGTTCCATCCTTGAGGTCACAACCATCACAGGGTACGGGTACCGTCTGACTTTTGTCAAGATTTTTTAGAAGGTGTACGTCAACTACACTATGCGCCCTATGACTAGCTTTCTCATGGGTCAATGACGCGTCTGTACTAGAACTAGAGCTCATTTTGGTACGAGGAGAGGGCTCGTGTTCACATCCATGTTCATTTTGGAAGGATAATGACCTGAACTTACCCGGTACAGTGCCTGCTTTGGGGTACTGGGGTCCTATAGCTCGACTTGCTGGCATAGTAACTTGATTGGCAGACGTGAACACTTTAGTATTATTCCCAACGGGGTTCCCCGTTCCGGTTCCGGTGGGGGAAGTTGCATTTCCGGACTCTAGTTTGTGCGCGCCAGACTCCAGTGCGGTGATCTGGTACATAGTTTGTGTCCCAGAAATATCGATTCCTCCACTCCTGGGAGTGTTCGAGCCTTCTCCACACTAAATATACAGCGAAACGAAACAAAACCATTTTCTTTTTGAGCTCTTCAAATGTTAATCAGTTTAGTTTAGTCAATCTGAAAGGGTTAATTCTTGAATTAATTCAACAACAAAAAAAAATCATTAAAATTCAAAACCAGAGTCATACATGCGGACGTATGGATGGTGGCGGAAGGCTGCACTGATTCGAAACAGGATTATCGTGACCAGCACCAGTTTTTTTTGGAAGCGAAGCCAAAAAGTCTGGAGTGACAAAGCCTCTGGAATCTGCATTCTCATTTAAATCGTGTCACGCACACACCCAACAAATTACAACAAAATCCCACACGTTAGTTGACTCACAAAAGAGAATTCTCAAAGAAAAGAAATACTTGGTCAGGCCAGGAATTTAGGTAAATACTTTATATATGAGTAAGTAAGTTACTTAAAAATATGTCGAAAATAACTACGTAATGAGTTTTAAATTGAATATATAGTGTACCTATTAAACTAGGTTGATAAGGTCCACACAGAATAAAGCAACAATTCTGACAAAAGTTCCCTCTTGTATACGGGTTTATAGTGTTGACACGGCCGAACATGCCTTTAATCTACCAAACAAAATGACGCTGAAAATCATTTAACACAAATTAAAATAAATTCAATGAATTCGGGAAAATACTTACGTCCTCGTTGGTTGTCTGTTCTACAGCAATCAGGTATGTATGAAAACCAGCAAGTCCAATTACTGTCCACATACCGAAGAAACTTATCAGAATTACAATTGCACTAGTCGGTGATTCTCGCAGAGCATCTAAGAAATTTCCTCTTTCTTTTCCAACTGTAACATACCCACATTCACACAGTCACACAAGTGAGCATTGCATTGGATCTCAGTAATTATTACAACAATTTCACAAATTCCAATAATAAATTTAAATTTATAATACTTACGCAGAGCTAATTTCGTGATGGAACAACAGAGTACAAAAACTGCTAAGAGGCTCAAGGAGACCACGAATGTATAGAAATTCCTGTAATTCCTTTTGCCAATACAATTTCCTAGGAATGGACAATGGTGGTCAAATCGATCTAGGGGCACAATTATAATTACAAATAATGAGTCAGCTGCTGAAGTTTTAAGACGCAGTAATAAGAATAATACTAATGAGGAATGAACAAATGACAACTCACCGACACAATTATCACAAACACCACAATGCGAAGCTCGAGGAGGGCGGAACATCTTACAAGTGAAACAGTACTTGGACTTGATTGTCTGGCCATTGACAATAATATCTTTGGTTCTGGGAGGTGGTCGTAATCCATTAGGGTTTGCATAGCTCTTCTCAATAAATTCAGACTCTTGCGCTGAAGCTCGGGGAAGTATACCAGGGTCACTACAACTCGTTTTGATCATATTGACAATCACCAGGAAAAATAGTACAGAACCAATTATAGGAATCGCGATACTAAGTCTTTCAGCCAAAAAGGGTCCACTGCAAATAATGGAGAGAAAGAAAATAAACATAAATCATATTGTGTTACATCGTTCCATGAGATATCTGATAATTACTAAAGTATTTAGGTATGAATATGAAAACCACCCCAGAAGAGATCTGAAACGAACACTTACTCAAACACTGTGAAGAGAACAAAAGTTAGAAGAATAAGGAAGAAACTGAGCATACAAAAGCGAATACTGGGTGCTGTCATGAGGCGTCCATTAAAGTAAAATTTATTTTTTCCTGGAAAATATTCCCATTTTCGTCCATACTTGACACCCGTATCATCATTATTCGACAAGGACACCTTTTCACTGTCTCGAAATGGCTTCACAAATTCTAAACTTTCACCATGCATTTTAATAGTCACGTCGTCCCGAGAGGAATTTTTTTCTCGACTTGGACTATTCCCACTACTAAATCCTTCGTCCCCTCTTGACCCCTCTGGACAGGAACACTTTCCAAAGCGCGTACTACTCTCATTGCAGTAGGTACAGCGTCTAGGGTTGGAGGGTGTAACCACGGGAGGGTTCAGTGGCAAAGTAGTAGGAGAGGAAGTGGCTACGGGCGACGAGGGGTCTTCTCCTCTAGAGAGGTGTTCCGATGACATATTTCCCCTAGGAAGAATCAAATCCGGATATCTCCCACCATGCTCATCTTTCATTGCTTGAGGTGTACTCGAATTCAAATCCAGACGGTCCATAGTACAGTAAGTTGCAATATAATAATTCTCCTTCTTCTAGTTATACTCCAACAGCACCCAGACGCCAGACAGACCCCTTCTACCGTCCCTGGTCGCTAAATATGAGATCCTACGTAGTGTCACTGCAGAAAAGGAGAGACAAAATTTAAGAATTATTAACATTTAAATTTTCTATTTTAAAATAAAGACAAAAAAAACAATTTTATTAACCATCATTCATTTACCTCGCCGCGATAGCCCACAAATCCTTTTTAAATCATAGTTTGAATTTTGACCAAGAACGCCTACATTTTCTTGATGCTTAGTTTGATAGTTTCTAGTTTTAATCAACCAGAAAACTCAAAACATCAAAAATGCAAATAGACCGCAGTTGCTGCACTTGCTGTTGTTTCCACTTCTCCACTCCCAACACTACCAACTTCCCTTTGACCTGTCCCTGTCACCTGTTCCACTTGTGACTTGTTGGCATACTCAATAATACTCTGCCATATTTTCGAAATTCCAAAATCACATTTACTCCTAGCGGACTGAGTCAACAGTCAGTAGAAATCATCTGCCTGTGACCTATGACCTACTACTTATGCAGGCAAGACTGAACGAAAACTATCAATTACAAATTATAATACCCCGTGTGAAGGTAACGATCAACGATTGTCGACTGACTGGGATCGGTTGATACCTATTTTTGGGTCAACAATACAAAAACAAAAATCACGGGTCAAGAAATATAAACAACGAACGACGAATGATGAAGGAATTAATGGCGAATGGAAATGGAAGTCAGAAGTTGGAAGTTGACCAAGAAAAAAAGTTAAAAAAGGAATGATTTCTTCCTAAGGAAAGCCTTGAGCCTCAGAGCCTCAGCCCCTCAGCAGCTGATCACCTCGCAGCAGCCACAACAACAACAACAACGGAAGCGATAAACAGCAGATTACATTGATTAAACATTATTTTTGCTAATAACTTGTGCAAACAATTAAAGTTCTGATTTTGGCCTGCACTGATGACTGATAACGATAACTGACAATGACAAGATAAATGACGAATGACGCAATTAAGAGTCAATGGGTCAAAGAATCGATTGATTGTAGATAGTTTTTGGTTTTTTGATTCTAGAAATAAAAGTGGCCCTCCCCATGACCATGACTCATACACACACACTCAACACAAAATAAAATGTGAAAAAAATATAACGACAGGATTTGTAATTTTGTTTTAGACAGAACACAGAATGGGGCCTTGGGTTGCTTGAAAGTTGAACTTGAAAGATCGCTACTCTGTCACTGTTGTAACTGATTCAAAGCTTCTAAAAACTACCTAAATGACTAAAGTAATTAGTAATTAGTTAATTTTTAGTTAATTAGTTGATCTTGATAGTGTGTGCCTATTTGGACTTTTCACTCCAGAAATGAACTGCCAGTGAGTGTGCCAGTGCCAGTCCCCAGAAAAAAACACAGAAGCAGTCAAAGCAGTAGCACTGCTGCCTATGCACTTGAGTGCTTCCCTAGTCTAGTCTAGCCGTGACTAGACTAGGATTGACTAGACTTGACTAGACTAGCCGATTTGTGCGAAATGACTTCCCTACACTAGCTCATCTTCGTCCTATACTAATACAGGGACTTGACTAGACTAGTCAGTCATTTTTTTAGTAAAGCATTGACTAGACTAGACTAGCCTAGTAATAACATTTTATTTGACTAGACTAGACCAAGAGACTAGTGCACTTGAGTTTAATACTTTTTATCTTTGAGAGAACACTTTCGTACTACTGACTGCAGAGCATGTGCTTCACGGCGGAAGCTTTCGACTGCCCGTCAATTTATTTTCTTGTATTTCTGAATATTGCCGACAAATAAATAATTAATTAGTAATTTAGTGATAATTGATAATTATAATAACTATTGACTGGTGACCGTGACTTGACGATTCTAAAAAGGTCAAAGTTGAATCTAAAAATGGTTGATGGCCATACTGACTGACTTTAGTTAGCTGTCAGTTATTTAACTCGTTCATGATCCATCATCATGTCAGTGACCGCCGTAGAAATGTAAATACCACGTCATCGTTAATCAGTAGCCTATGGTATGGTGCCATGAATCTGATCTGAAGAATTAAATACATAATTAATTATAACATATTAAACATTAAATTACACAATACGTTGTAACTTTGCGTTGTGGTTTGTTATAACAAACTGTCTATTTGCTATTGAAATTAAATAGTAGGTTGTAGGGCAGGAAGGTGTTTAATGTTTAATAGGTAGTTTAGTAGTTACTACTAACTGTGATTGTTAGCTAATTCATAATTTGTGGGTGGATTGTAAAAGTTAAAGGGTAATCAAACTCGAGGGTCAAGGGTTGAGGGTACACCATTAAATACCAAGATTGAAAGTTGGACAAAGTTAAAAGTGGAGGTTACAAAGATGACGATGTCAAATAAGAATTCTTGTGTGGATCTGAATGTCCGAGAGTTATTTGAGACGCATACGATTGAAAGTGTTCGAGATGTTCATAAAAAAGTCAATCATGAGATTGAGAGGAAGAAAGAGGAACTCCGTATGCTAGTTGGGTAAGTAATTCATCATTCATAAAATAAACTAGAAACCATGCCCGTGTTTATGAAACACGGGTGCTAGAACTTTAATATCCGCTTGTACTGTCTCCACAGAAGCTAACAACTTTAAAGGTATTGCTACAGGCTCTATTTATTATGGTTTGTTTGGTTCACCTCAAAAAGCCTACTGCCAAATTTTTTCGAATAGGACCCTAGGAGGCGTTCCCAAATTTTTGTTGGTCCGTTGAGCATGGGGCACACGAACCAATCGGAGCTGGCCCCGCTCCAATTGGTTTCTTCGTTCCAAAGAAGTTTGGGAACGCCTCCGTAGGATCCTATTCGAAAAAATTTGACAATATGTTTGACATGGAAGATTTTCCTCACTTTCGATTAAAATCGCCCAATGTCGATTGGCCGTAAATGGACTTCCTTTGCTCATTGAAAGTCTTACTTAGCGAGATAAGAGATCCTACTGCAAACTAACATACTGCCCAAAAAACCATTGTGTGAAATTGATCAGAAAATATTTTCGGCATCTTAAAACAGATATAGGTCATGTCATGTCATGTCAACATCATGTGAAATAATGAAAGTAATAAACATCAGGAAATTCTAAATAGGCCATAAATGTGGTTAGTACACTCTACCAAATCACCACAGCTGGATCTCAACAAAATCGCATTAAAAGTGCAAAAAATTGAGTCTTATTTTAAACATCAAAATCGCATATGCGATTTCGATCGGGAATTTTATTTGAAACATTGGTGTTTTTTTGTGCACAATATGATGCGAATATGATGCGATTTTAATGGGAAAAGTTTTTTAAATGTGTTAATTTGCATATGAAATGTGCTCGCAACTTTTTAAAATGAAATTATTATCAATATTTTCCCAATAATTATAAATAAGTATATTAACTATTTAATAGACGTCGTCATCGTTTTCATACAACTTACTCTTTCATATTTTTTGCGATCGCATTTTAATTATTAAATCGAATTATCAAGCAATTCCCATACAATATCACTTAAAAATCATTATAAACCTCTTATCATAATCTTGTATGCATTTTCTACCTAATGCTTCGTTTTCACGCACCTAACTCCCATATTAAGCCCATCATAAGGGCATGATGCGATTATGATGAGGTGCTTCTAAAACAAAACACATCTAGAACTCATCTTAATCGCATTATAACCATAAAATACCGCCATGATACTTTTATGATGCGA
>JAQFZC010003096.1:0-20053 GCA_034695205.1 Dicyrtoma fusca
TTATTTCCGTGCTAACTCAAAATCACCAAAAAAATCCATTAATTTTTCTTTGCTGGATTCTCATCGTGATACTACTCAAGAGAGCTGCACACTTTCCCGTCCGCTAAATTGATTAGATTGAACACATACATACACTGACTCTAACCATCAAGGAAAGTACATCAAGACAAAAAATCTCTCCTCGTTCCTTCAAATCGTTCAGAAATGGCAATCCATACATATGTACATTTGCTATGTATGGCTCATTAATATTAAAACATCCTATCCTGGGAGCTCTCTCTTATAAGCTGATCGCTTAGTGCGGCAAAACTTGTAAAATTATTGTAGGAGGTACTTGAAAATCATAGTAATTTAGACAAGTTTACATATTAAAGTTTGAAATAATAGTTGTAAGACTTGATTTGATTCTTCATTTTACCCCTTAGTACTTACTTAGCGCTAAGGACCTTTTGATGCCCGAATAAAATTCGAAATCGAAACTCCAGATCGAGTTCGGTTCCGATTCTTGAGTACCAATAGGAGGACGAGATGATGCTTGTCGGGCTTAAATATATATAAGATCAAATCAAAGGGATATGGTTGGTGGGTGGGTTAATTGAGTGGCTTGAGCTACTTCTAGAGCAGCAATGAAGATTAATGTGAAATTCCTAAGCTAGGGATTGTGATTGTAATAATGTTAACATTATTACTATGAACATAAATAGTCATTCCCATTTCCACATGAGCTCAACATTTCTTCACGTGTTGTTTTTTTTAAAAGCCTGAGAAACACAAAAAAGTTTTGTCTTCCCCGCAAATCACCAGATTGTATGATACACACAGAGTACCTATGTATGTATGTAGGAGGAAGGTCTCAGAAAAATTAATTAAACTTTTCTTCAACGCATTCTTCCGTCTGCATCCACGGGATGAGAGCGTTCATTTTAGCATGTACGTAGGAATGAATTCGTGATTTTACCAAGGGATCCACCTTCCTCCCTCCCTCCTACCCTTCTAATCGATTAGTAGAGATTTTCTTTATTCCCTTATAGAGTGTAGTCTCAAGTAGTTTTCACTTACTCCCGTACTTTCACCTAATCTGCAGGCTCACTCTCAATTTATTACACCTTCTCTCTACTGCCTATGTCCCGACACAGAACAACATGTACGGAAGATCAAAGTATTTACACCAAACCGTCTCGTAATTTAATTATGAGCAGATTGCTTAGAATTCAAATTCTCCCAATAAGCCTCAGACAGTCTCGTTTTTCCCCGACTTTACTTTTTGTCATTCTACTTTCTATTTCTGTAGGTATGCATTCACTTTGAATTTCGCTCGTCTGGGTCGACAGTAGGATCTTTTTGTTTTTTGTATTTATTAACACATTTGAAGTCAACCATTTAATCTTTAACAAGGAGTAATATTACAAAGCAGCAAGTGCCACAGCAGTTCTGCATTTAAATAGTTTAATTTCATATCCCCCTAATGGAATAATTCTAACAGTCCTACAAGTGTATAAATGTATTCTAAAATTTGATGGGTTACAAACGTCCATCAAAATATAGTGATTTATGATAGTATGACAGTTTATAATAGGGAATGATTCACGCCAACAAAAGGGAAAAATTAAAACGTCTTAAACGAACTTACCGGAAGTAGTGTTAACGCGTCTAGTATTTATGTTTGAATCATTTTTCTTTTTCTGCTCTTACAAATACGACTGTATATTATGCAATACACTATAAAAGTGTGCCTTGGCTTACGCCACGTGTAGGTAATGCCAGTAGTGCTCAAATGTCGATACATATTGTCTGAAAAGGTGCGAGAAGGAGAACATTTCCTAAAAATTGTCTCGTGTTTTGGCATTGGCATTAGAATTGGAATTGACACGTGTCACTTGCTCCCCAAACAAATAATACACACGTGCCTTTTACTTCCAAGGAGTTTGAGAGACTTGTAGGTGTATTGCTATTTTATGTATACGCCTAACTAAGTGCAGATGTTTCTTTACAATATAGCAGAATGCAGACGTCAATTTTTCCAGACTAGAAAGCAAATCAAGTGGGCATACAGACAGACAGTCAGGCACAGTTTTCAGTCTTTCCGTCAGCCCCCTCCTGAAGGATGACAGAGCATTTAGGTATCCTGTATGTATTTGAGCGAGACGGGAGACGCTCGTGCTGACAGATGGATCACGTAAAAGTGAGCTTTGTGATAAGAAAATTGAAAATCTACAACTTAAATATGCACTACTTAAGCCTTCTCCTCCCTCCTCCTGCCCGACGTGTGGAGTTGAAAGGGCAAGTTGTGTATTTATTCTACAATCGTACTCATTTATCAATCAATCTTCTCACTTCCTGTCATAAATTCTATGTAGACACGACGTGAGCGGAGGACAGACACCGTGCGGGCACAGACAGAGTGCGTCGCCTTCCCTTCGTCAAGTGTTTACTAAAGTACAAAAGGTAAACAACAAGTCTCCTACATTTGCAAAATATACCTACAAAACCCTTTGATTTTTGTTTATTTGTACAGGCGTGCGATCCCGTACTTAAATCTATATTAGGCAAAACAAATCCGTGATTTGACAACTACTTGGTATTTTTCATTTCAAAGTCCTTCCTTCTCTAATAATACTAGGTACTTGAAAAGCTGTAAAGCACGGATGAAAATTATTACTGTGTTTATATTCTGCTGTTGATTCTATAGAAATGTCAATAACTAATATTATTATGGTGTAGCAAGTCACACGGTATGTTCTTTACAATGCAATGTCGAGCAATACCAGTATGAATGGCACTAGTTTTAAAACCGTATTCAGGTTTATTACAAAATCCATGAAATTATACCGAAATAATATAAATGCCCCAGGCCCCGGAAGCCTACCTACCTGCCTTTCCAAAAGTTGAATTTAATATGAGTTTGCTTGAGCATCCGACTAAATCCCTACTTTCTCCATTTTTACCCCTATAGCTTCATCGCCAGGTACAATAATGAAACATCCCGGTTTGCTATGAAGCAGTTTATGGAAATTAGGGAAATCGGGAGTAATCATTAGCTGGATGACAAAGATTACTTTCGACTTGATGGCCATGTGTAATTTTATGTATTAATTAGAGGAGAAATTGAGACTGTCATGTATGGGGATGTATAATCGTAATGTAAGTGCTGATAAAAGCTAAGAGAAGATCTGGTGGAAGCGTGAGCTTGAAACACAACTTATTTAAGTTCTTGGCTTTTATGAGCATGAGTTGCTTCACTATCTAAGAATTCAATGTTTTTACTTTCATTTGGCTTAACTTTATCTTTGCAGTAAAGATTGCAAGGCGGCCTCTTCTCCGTTCTGGTAGACGTAGGTATGTGCATACGTGTAGAGATGGGGAAGGAGAAACTGAAGTAGACGAGAGTATACGCAGTTCATTATGCATTTGATTGCTTCAGTATATATAGCTATAGTCTTGACATACATAGTTAACAAATTACTCCGGTGCAGAGTGCGCAGAGTATTAGCTCATCACATCTTTCCTCTACACTTAAGAACTAAATGCAAATGAGCCCCTGACTTTCTGTAGAATCTCCAGTTTGCCCAAAATTCTTATTAACCTATTGATTAGATTCAAAGTATCACAAACTCTCAAGTCAAATCCTCTTCCCGTCTTTTAAGCGCTTCTTCATTAAGTAGCTACATTTCTTTTACGAATATAATTCACTCTACTCTCCTCACGTGCAAACGATACTGCACTACTCTCCCTCGAGCTCCTGTGATGTCAGTCTATAACAAACATACATTTCATCAACAGTTTGTTGTATTCCACCTTGCAAAACCCCCTCAGAGTAGTCAAATATAATCAAGTGCTACTCTTTTCCTAGGCCTTGTTATTTCCGATAAGTACATATACTAGACAGTACCTTTACCATTCTCCTGCTTTCTTGCACAAATTGTTCTGCCAATTTTTCAGCGTGCCTTTATAATTCTCTATTCGGTACTAATCCTCATAAGATTAGGAATTCCACATAATAATTAAGTTCTGCAAAACTTTTGCAGTAGAAACACTGAAGAAAAAATGCATTGCATAAGCACGTTATAAAATACTTGTTCTACTTATCTAGGCAATGCCGTGTGAACAACATCAGCACTCGACACTGACACTAGTGCCGGTGCAGTGTTGGTCACCAAATCGAGAAAACATTCTACTTACAGAATTTACGTTAGCAATGGGCTGAGATTACGGTGATTTTGGCGATGGTAGACTAGAAAAATTAAATAAGGAATGTTGTTCTAATTATTTAAAACGCAATGTTCCTACAACATAATTGTATTCTCAGCTACTTTCACTGGAATAATCGGGACAGCACGGAATCCTTACTTGTGCCGTAGCATAGTAGATATATATAGTATGTAAATGTACTTTTAAAAAATACAAGAGTACAAAGATATAATTTCACGCACAATTGCACTGCCTGAAAGGAAACAAGGCAAGGGGAACAATGTAGCGCAGATGCTACGCAGTCCAGAGAGCATTGTGTGAATTTGTCCAGTTCTTGGGAGTGGAAGGAAGAGCCATAGTATTGTTCAGAGTTTGGAGTCAGAGTCTTGGATCAAAGGAGGCTAGCCTGGGAAGAATGACCGGAGTAGATATGCATTTCCATCACTCCTGCACCGCTGGCGTGGAATGGAGGGAGCTCTGTCCGGACAGACAGCTATGAGGCTGGTGGGTAAGTGAAGGAAACAATGGAACTTGGGAAATTCGAACGGTCTGCTGTTGTGGCATCCCCGAAATGAGAATACCGAGACAGAAAAGAAAGGACAGATCTTAACTACGTAGACATCCGTATGAGCACATCTCCCTGTCCTCCGTATGAACCGCTGCTGACTACTGTGTATACGGAACTGGAGGGGCGTCTCGATTTTCACGCACGTCCTAGTATGACAAGGAGCGTATGCAGTATGTTTGTTTTCTGGGTTGTAACATTTTGGAATTCCAATGAATTCAATGTCTATGTACACTCATGTCTGCTGCTATGTTCTTTAACTCAAACAATGGATACTTTGGTCGGCGGAGTTTCATGGGAAGAAAAGCTGAAGTGAGATAAGTTTGGCCTTTATTACATAGTGTTGAATTCTGTGTGTGGATAAAGTTGAAGACATGGCTAACCAAAAGAAAATCGAGTCAGAGTGAAAGATTTTGACCCGGGATTCTGAGACTTCCTTTTCGTTTTTTTAGCTTTTATTCACTCGTCGGACCTATCGTTCTCTCAATAGAGATTGCATTCCACTCACCGAATTTAATGACCACTTGAAAGACGGCTTTCAATACACATTACTCTACCGTCCACACACATATGAAATTTTCTCAATTTACTTCACGTCCATTACCTTCATAGTCGTTTCATACATTTGTCTTTGTGCTCCGCTTTTCCCAGCATCTAAGCCTTTCCCATTCCTCCTCGAGTCTTTTCATTTTCAAAAAAATACTTCACGTGTCATGGGTAAAGTGTAATGCGCAACCAGCAGCTTACTCACTTTCTCACTTCTTTCAGACCGTATTCACCACCCTAAACGTATGGGCTCATGCTGCAATGCCTCCAATCGATAAAATTCCTTAATAAACCATACCCATTAACTTTGGTCTGGTCAATTTACAATTTCCTCTGGACATTGGAAGGGGATGTCAATGGACGGAAATGCAGTATAGATGGCCTGCAGATCCCGTTGAATCCATCATTCTTCCCTTAGTCATATTAACACTAGACTCAATGAGATTTTGCCAAATTAAGAGGCTAAGGGAGGGCAAGGGAATTCCCTTTATTTGCTTTTAAAACCATATCAAAGTTAATGTAAGGCGTCCATCGAAGGTCAGTCATGGCTCTAGGTACGTCCAATAGTGTAATTATTCCATGAACTTGAAGTGGATTGGGATGGCGAGTCAAGTTTGGTCCCATAGGAGCAATGGGCTGGGAAGAATGTGATGAGCCTCCCGTCCAACTAGTGGAGTGACCATGACCAACAGCAGTGACATTCAATAAAATCAGTGACTGCTCAAACCGAGCATTATATTATTATTGCAGTTGTTGTCTCCCGCTTTCTCTTCCACTTTCTCTTTCAATCCAAAACTTGTATGTAGCTTCCAGGTTTTCTCCCCTATGTTTGTTTTTATAAATCTGTTTTCGAGTTTGTTGTTCATCAACGGTTTTCATGGATGGGAAAAGAAATCTACTTTGCAACTCTCAAGTTTTGATGCTACTTATGTTTACATCAAGTATCCCAACCCAACCTCATACAAACTTTATAGTCATTAGATTCGGGTCCTTCTTGGAATCCTCCTTATCCGACGAACCTTTTATAGCACATGCCTATAGAGACCGTGATGGCTATATTACCAGGAGGAAATTGTTTCCATCCAACGTTCCGACATCAAACTCAACTTTTCCCTCTTTTATGTAGAGAAAGAGATAGAGAGACAGAGAGAGAGAGAGAGAGAGAGAGAGAAAGAGAGAGCGACAGAGAGTCTCTTCCTCTCCTCAACTCCGGTGATTTTCTTTCTACCAGTAAACAGAAGGAAGGGAGAAGAAGTCATTGATAAACAATAAGGAAGAGCGTCATCAAAATCTGTCTCTTGGCTTGGCTTGGTTGGGCACACTAAACAATCTGGCCCTGTCATAATTTCTTACAGCATAATTGCACTGACAACATCAGTTCTATTTTTCCAACAGACAATCCACAGCCAAGTTGAACGATGAGACGGATCCTTAGAAGCACAGCGGAATACATACGTGCTGATAAATTAATTATTTACTAGACTAACCTTACAGGCTGATAAGGAAGCACAAGGGACAAAGGACAAAAAGACTAAAGGACGTAACAAAAACATGAAAAGATTCTATTTTTATTCATTTTCACATCCTACATTACGTTTCCAATGTTCCGTCCATAATTCATCCTAATTTTATTAAATTATTACTTGATTATGTCCATGGAAAATTGAGCAGTGGAGTGAAAGTAGGGAGGTAGGTATGTATTTTTGAATCCATTCAAAATGTGGGGCACTAAGTTATATCTTGGGAAATATCTATTTTTTCTGAGAAGATTCTCCCATTGTATGCCAACTTTGGTAGGAATGATTCACATTTGGAGCAAGAGGTATTTAACCTGAAGAGATTGCACTATCAGTAATGCGATGTTTTATCATATACCGGATCATTTGTTGTATCAGTGAGTAGTAAAATCCGACGACAGAGACTCCGACTTTAAGGATTGCATTTTCTACGACGCTCCCTAGGACATTTATCGGCTTAAATATATTACAATTTATTTACTGGGAAGTGAATCAATTTACAGGGAATTCATTTTGAAGGACAGCTTGGACTAAATAAGAGCTCCATCCTCCCGTATTGTTGATAAGCGTTGGAAGAATTGTGAGGAAGGATTTCGGGCCAATGGAGATGCTCTGACGAGAGGAAGTACGGTGGGAAGTGCGGTGGTGGGAGGTCAGGCGGTGCCTTTCTTACTTACATACATAAGGCCGGGAGTGAAAGTACATGGAGAAAGGAGTGAAGAGTCTGTTGGGCCGTCAGTTTTGACTTTGGAATGCTGATGCTGAGTAAGAGGGCATAAGCTGGAGGAAAAATATGAAAACACTTTGTGTCCTCTGATGAAATGAGAAAGCATGAGGAAGGAGCTCCTGTAAGCAGGACAAGATCAGAGATGATAAAGAATTCTGGTCAAGTAGAGACATTCTCATAAAGGATGAGGTGAAAACTTAATGGCAATGACTTCGATAAATCTTTTGTGTGCTTTGATTTTTTCCTTTATCTTTTTCTCCTCTTTAGAAGCTATTGCTATTGCCCTCTCTTTCTCTCTCTCTCTCTCCATCTGGTCCTCTTTTTCTTCCTCACAGTCCCACTGAAAGGAATCACGCAGAGAGCCAGTGAGAGAGAGAGAGAGAAAGAAAGAGACAATGCCTTCAACAAAAGTTTTCCTCAAATATTTTTTCCATCTCTTCACAAACTATATGAACCAATAAGAATTTGGTCATGGAATACATCTACGTGGATTTTCTTTTTTTCTTCTTCTGTCCCCATGTATTTCTATTGCTATTACTATTGCTATTTCTGCTGTTCCACCATTCTCAAGCTGTGCACTACTACCACCCACCCGAATCAACCACTCAACTTCCATGCGAAGAGGAACATGAACATGCCTTGTCCACGCTCCGCAGCTACACGCAGTCACATCTGTCACACATATAATGTGTTTACGAAACATGAGTTGATTTTGGTAAGCGGGAGGTAGACACTTATGACGGCCCACAATCTATGACAAGGTACATGATATTAAACTTGGAATCTGAGGCCATCAAACGTGTACAACCTTAGCGGATCGGATCGGATATACAGCGCTTCGAACTCGAAACTGGCCTTCATTTTACTTGGAAAATCATCCTGAAAGGAAGTTGCGAGAAAATAGTGAGAACTTCCTTGACGCCTCTCCTTTATTTGCACACTCCCCTAGTAAACAAAATACTTTATGAAAATAAGTTTTTTTTGTTGTTTCGGTTCATCTCAATCATGTCTGGATGCTCTGGACGGGAAATTTGATGGAGCCGCAAGTACTTCCTTTGCGCCTCGTGAATTCATAATGGCAAAACTTGAAAATTTCGGCAGACAATTGACTTTCAGGATAAAAAAATTTGCTAAAGTTTTTTTTAGTACACGGAAGGCGTATACATTGTGCTAATAGAATACTGAATTTAAAGTTGTAGTAAAGACAGTCTGCACTGCTACTAAGGAATATTTTACATGGTTGGGAGTAGCAATGAAAATCTGGGGATGAGGCGGACAAACGTGGGCGCTTCTGGAATACTAAAATCCCGTCATTGTGTATAAAGCAAAAGTTGAAGTACATTTCAAAACGGTGAGGCAATTTACTCTGGAATTTTTTGCAGTCAAAATTATAGTGGTTTTTTCATAAATAAATAATGGGGAAGATATTTTGTAGAGATGTTGCAAGTAGTGTCATTGAGCGCGATGCATAATGTCCCAGTTTTTTGTTTTTTAATTTATTTTTAGCCACGATTAAGGTATACCTAGGTACAACTGCATGCTTTTTACCTGAAAGTGTGCTTAAATCTACTAGTAACTGAAAAATGTGAGTCATTAATTTCTGAAGCAATCAGCTAACGTAAGTTAGGTTACAAGCGATTTGAAATTTTTAATGTCGAAATAGATCTTCACTTGAGAGCAGTGACGTGCCAGATTTAGATCTGTTTAAAAATGTTGGCCGAAAGTAGGACTGACAACTGTAAAGAAAATATCACAGGGGATCAGAGTTCATGAATAAATATTCTGCTCCATTAAGTACCTTAGCTTTAGCCCAGTGGTGCATTAAATTGTACTTCAACCCTTCCAGTTTATTCTCGACTAATATTGAGGGTAAAATCGAGGGTAGGCTTTTTAGGGGCGGCGATAGCGATTGTAGCTCAATTGCTTCCATCTCAGATGCTGAAACAATCCTAACCCTTAATTTCTGACGAAAAATACATTATACATAGAAAAAATTCAAGAATAACTGCTAGAACTACCGGGGTCAAGGAGGGAATTCAAGTCAATCGATCAAAGCACAGAACTGTTTTCTGAAATAAAATTAATCCTAAAGTTATTCTGAAACAGAAAAAGCTAATCGGAAGGATAAGCATCCAGCATGACGAATCGTCCTGAAGACAAATGAATTGTTCTTTACCAACTAGACAGCAACGCCATTTACCCCAGCATTCACGTGGCTAGTCTTTGACAATGGGCTAATCTAAGATTAGGGGAAATTTCAGCCCTGCGTACATACGTATGTATGTATTTAAACAACAAAGTGCTTGAGCACATAGTGTTTATAAGCTGTAAATTGAAAGAGAAATTCTGTAGCACTAGCTTAAGGAACGAAGGAACTGAAAAAAGGGGGGAAAGAAACGTGTGGACTTGGAATTCAAAAAAAAAGACAAAAGACAAGCTTAACTATCCGTCGTTAAAGGATGCCTTTCACTCGGGATTTCTGAAGATTCTTGAGGTTCCCAAGATACTGTTTCTAGTCAGTGAACCAATATGAAATGACATAATAAAGACAAGAGACAAATAGACGAGGCAATAAGTCCCAAAGAGTTCAAAACTATGTTCTAATATGAAGTCCAGCTCAAATTATGTGACCCAACAGACTCATTTACCACAGTCCGCCCTTTCCCCAAGAAAGCATCCACTGGTCTACATGAACAACAACAGCAGAACTTGGCCTTGTTTTCCCGTGGTATTCAGGACATTCTAAAATGCTAACATTTACGTCTTTCCACAAATAAGTTTTTCTCCACAGCACGCTGAAGTACTGACAAAAGACACGTTTTTTAGGTAAATACTCTACAGTTTGGCACAAACGTCCTGCTTTGCTCTCTTGTGAATTTATTTCAAGTGCGAAAGGGACAACTTTAGAGAGAGAGAAACAAGGGATAGTGCCTATCGCAAATAATTACCATTGTCCACGTTGGAGGGCCATTGAAAGTCCATAGATACAGTACACTTTGAGAAAGCAGTTAAACGTTTGGAAAGGAAACCTTTTGAAAATATGTGAACTCTCTCAGTAGCCTCATTCCTCATAGGAAAACTCGCATCTTACTAGTTAGTGGTCAAAGTTCTATGGAATACGCAGTAATAGCAATCTACGTACTCCTGTATAGTGGCTTTCTTCGTACAGTGGTAAGCACATCAGTAGATTATTCCCTGGACGAACCACTACAGAGAAGTTGTGCTGAACACTACCCCCTTATTACCACAAGCAGTCCACAGTTTAGACAATTTATCAGTTGTGCAATCCTCCTTAGCCGCCATCTAGACGTCTGTAGCTCTAAAATAATTCATTCCTTCTCTCAACGGATATCAATTTCGACTATTTACTTGGAGTGTGCAAGGCCTAATTACGTTTGTACACTCAACATCTATTTGACCAAAACCAACACGAGCGTATAAGTAAACTATTTATTTACTTTACACCTGCACCTGTCGTACATTCTAATCGCGATGGCTGATGATTATTTCCATGTTGCCGTACAGAAAAACTATTTTCATTGGCATCGCAAGAGATGTAAAATTGAATTTACATTTTTTTAAATTTACATAACTAGGTAAAACATTTTAGCTGTAAAATCCAATAAATCGCGAATACTTTTCCTATGTACATGAATACGGTTTACTAGCACAACTAAAACTGCTTTAGAAAGTAACCAGCGTTAAGCAGCAAGTATGCTTTCACCAACATTGCACGAGGTGTCCTCTATACGCTCGTGTTCATGATTTTAGTCCAATGAATGGATGACTGTGAAGACAATTGAGTGTAGATGGCTCTTGAATGACCAACTACACTTCGTTGAAGAGAAAGGAATATTATACTGGATACACATAACATTTCACTACACGAGCACCAAATGCTATTCTTATTAATTTTGTTATGCTTCTGTTATTCTGGAATTCTATTATCAAATTAATTGATTCTTATCTGGTATCCTCAGTATCCTGATAAGATACCAAATGTGTATCTGGCTGCTTGGGAAAACGTAAAAATAGTTTTTTATGCCATTCGCTATCTTCATGCAATTATATAGTAGTACTCTAGTTTTAACCACATCATTTCTTCAGCCCGTTGACTCAATATTGGGTCAAATTAACTACAATTCAAATCATTTTTTTTGTAGTTTAAAATAATTTTTGTTTGTCATAAAAAAAGAAGAATTAGTACTTTTTGTTCCTTCGTAAGTATATTTTATGTATTGACGTGCGGGTTATGTGCAGGACTGCGTATATGTACCTAGTTCTTATTTTACTTATTTCAGAATTTTGAGAAGAAAATAATTTTTCTCAACCAGGTTACCCATTAGTAACTGATACTCACTATTATTAGTAAAAACGCTCCCTTGAGGCATAACGCCTATGGGCCTGATGCTCACTATCTGTGCGTGTAAGACTTTCCTAACTGTCATTTTTTTCCGTAACCAGGAAAAATGTAGGTATTACATTTAAAATTAAACCTTTAATAATTAATTATAGAAGCTTCATAGAAAGGATCATGCTGGTAACTACCACTGTTTATGTGATATTACTGTACAAGATGAAATTCTTCTTGCTGCCGAATTCTAAAAAATGTATGTTTTATGAAAGTGAGATTGCCACGTATGTGTTTTGTTTGGATAGACAGCCAAATAAAATTTCATTGGCCTAATAGTATATGACCTGAGAAACTTCATGCATTCATGATAATTTTGATTAATTAGTTTGCTGACTTACAGCCCGTAGTGTGTTGAGACTACACACACATTTGTGTATTCGAGAATTTTATTAACACGTACAAGGATGCGTTTAAATGTAAACAATTATGTACTTTTTACATTATACATTTTGATTTAAAAAAAAAACTGGCCTGGCCTTACAACAATTTGTAGTCTCTAAACAAAATTAAATTGTATGATTTCAAGATGGGAATTTGCAACAGCTGTATATGTAGCTTGTGAAGAGGGGACTAATTAGCAAATCCTGGGAAAAGCTGGTAATGAATGGGAACTACAAACATGAATCACAGCACCATTTCGCTGCGCAGTGACTAAAAATTTCAGATCATTTTTATTGTGCCAGCGCCAGCAATTTCCTCCCGTCAATAAACCATAACCCCGGATTGCTTAATGCAAATTGTGAGTGAAAATTTAATAGTTTCAGAGAAAGAATGAACATTTTGGGATGTAACGTGCAGGAAAAATCTCACTATTGACTCATTTATTTTCTGAAATGGAATGATAATATGTATACATACATACGTACGATTAACACAGTACAGTTAACTGCTAAGCACCAGAAACCCATCACGTTTACAAACAACATTAGTATTAGTAACAAGATGTAGTCACGAGAATGATATACCTACGTATCTTTAAGCTATAAATAACTAAATTAGTACAATAATAATGATTACTTCTCACTTCCCTACCATTTTGATATAATTCTTTTAACCTAAACACAGATTTTTTTTTACATTACAGGTTTGACCTTTGAGTTAAAAAACTTATTAACAAATTGACATTTGACAGACATGAGTTTGTTCTGGAGGGTAAAATTAAAGTAATACATTAGCTAATCATCAATCATTGGCGTATGTCCATAACAACTATGACTGAAAAGTGGTAATTTCGTAACCGTCCTGGCAGCTACAACTGATGTAAGGCATCCAAACTTGCATCTCCTTGGGAATCATCTCACTAGTTGAATGCAGCTATATTTCCCGTACATTTTTATAATTTTAACAATATGAATAAAAAGAGAATAGAAACAGACATATGTATGTTCTGGCTACACAAATGTATAATAAGGACAGTAACAATAATTTCTTATAGGAAATCAGTACATGCATACAAATGACAACGCAGGTGTAAAATGTCAAGAGCTAAACAAAGTGACTTTTAGTTCAAAATGACTCACATATTTAGAATTACTCGTAAGCCCAGGCTTTGTTCTAAAAGGTAATTTTTATGCTGTAAGAAAATACAATACATTAAGGTACATAGCAGCATATACATATGATATGTTATGGGCCATATTCATAAGTTTTGCATTATAATCACAGCTGTACAAAGAAAGTGAGTATTAGATTTACATAGTAGATGCGATCTTTCCAGGATATGTGTTTAGACGTGACTGCTACTTCCACAAAATGTCTACACTTTCATTCCGTTGAGGACCAAATCGTGGTATGGAAAGGTTTTCACAGAGCATTAATTAATTAACTTGCTTAGCTTCTTTTTCGGTCGTTTTGATAGTCACTACTATCCATTCGATACATTCTACATAATCATTACTATCGTTCGATTTTAGTGAATAAAAGTTTTATGTGAATAAATTGGCCCTGGAAACCATCCCAAACACAACTTGGTCCCAAATGATATCGCAGCTAATGAAACACGGGTAATCTTTTAATGGGTGGAATTAACAAAGTACATAAGTACAACAAGAACCAAATTTTGCTCTGAACTACTACAATACTAGTGTCTAATTGATCTGCAAACACAGCAGTAATTAAAGAAGCAACCAAATCTGTATAATAATATTGCTATTGCGCAAAGTAAAATTGATGCTACGTCTGATCTGATTTATATGTAAATGACGTACTAGTCTAGGTAGTTATATATATATATATATAATACTATGAAATCTGTCACTAAACATAGCATTCCTATGGATGTCATGCACAGCAACTTCCAACAGAGGAACATGTGATTTGTCTAGAAGCGATGTCGACATCACACAAAACAGTAATAACATTTACATTAGTCATTAGTACAATTAGGGGATCAGCAAGACCAGCTTTTATCTGGACTACCTTGTGAGGGATTAGAAGGGGCAGAGAGGGAGCTACAATGTAGTTTAGTTTGAATATACCAATTACAATGATTGTCATAGTGAATCTATGGCGTGTAGTTTACGAGTCTACATAATTACTAATCCACCTTCTACAGTCATATGGCACACCAACAACGGCCATTCTGACTGACACTCGTCCTGTAAAGAATCCGGAAAAAACGAAGTGCAGAGATATATATATTCCAAATTACATCTATGACACGTACACTCTATGTATACAGTAATAATCACACGAAATAGGTTACATTCATCTATGTAATTTGTAAAGGTGCAAGTGGCCTTAAGGCGGTAAAGGATGGGTTATATTTAGTAGGTCACCATCATCATAATCATCATCATTATCGTTATCATGTGTTGGGGCGGAGAGAAAGGAAATACATTGGACATTTGGCATATAACGAGACGAAATTTGATTGACTACATCTTAAAAAAGTAGAGTTAATGGTCCTTATGTCATTAATTAAGAGTATATATAGTAAACGTTACTTGTCTTGGTAGTAAGTAGAGTTGTAGTAGAACTATATATATAGATACTTAAAACTTGAGTGGACATATACATAATCATATTGTATGCGTCGTTGGAAAGTCAAAATAGTCTATCTGCAATAATCTCCATCGCCCAAGAAATAGTAATAGTGTCACTTTGTAATGTGGGTGGGGGTACATTGAACATATCTGTATCTTTAGTGGATAGCATGTAAGTTACCCAATTAATGTGGATAGCACATTTTGAATCTGCAACGACATTATAATTAAATGATTTACTGAATTTCTATATACTAGATGAATACTCTTGGAACTGAAAGTAATTAAGTAATTGGATTATGCCTTACGTAGATATTGTGTAGTACATCGTAGCAGTAGATTAATGTTTAAGCTGCAGATCATAGATCTGCTGATCAATAATTATTAATGATGAGTTGATAGTAACATGATAAATTTACAAAAACAAATGTACATTATAGAGCTTTCACAATAATATAATAAGTAGAAAGAAGTGGGACACATTTTTAGTCTTCTTCGTACTCTTCCCCATCCAAGCCGTCCTGATCAACATTCACAATTCGGAATGTCTCAAGGAATTCATTTAAATCAATTTTGCCGTCCTTATTCATGTCCATGCTCTTTGCCATCTCCACCATTTGCTGTTGGGGTATTGGGGAGGACAAGTGCGTACCCAAGAGCTCACAAGCATCCGAAAATTCCTCCATAGATATGTACCCTGTGTAGACAGGAAGACAAATAATACATTAAATACTTAAAATTGACGCAGCAGGCATCTATTTCTAGCTAAGGTTGTATTTCTTACGGTAAAAGTACTCACCTGAATTGTCTTTGTCAATAATGCGAAAAATGGCCTCCAGGCTTGTTTTATTTCTGTACAAAACTTCCGCCACGGTGACGTCCTCCTTTGATAATAAAAGAAGCATAAATAGAAATTATGATTAAATTAAGTGTACTAGCCAGGTGTATTAGACTAGGGAGCATAGGTAGAATGTGTTTGTACTTACTGCCTGCGTTCCTGACGAGTCTTCTTGAAAGGTGCTTTGATATTTTACCATCCCAGTGATTGAGTCCACTTCAGCCAACCGAGACCTTAATAGCCGCCAAGGAAGTTTCAACTCGGTTCCTTTCTCCAAAGCAGTGCACCAGTCGTTGACACTCACTAAGCCTGTTCATTCCAAAAAGGGTTGAAATGTACATGCATTCTTGTATAATTAAAACAATTATAAATAACAAACAAAATATGCAAATAAACTGCACACTTTTGATCAGTCGATAGTCTAATCGAAAATTACCATTGCACATTCATTTTTATGCTAGGTTTACCATTTTTAGTTTCATGTCTGCAGCAAAGTTTCATCCGCCCAAAAAAGTAATGTAATACCCACCTACCTAATTTTCGTTGTTAGTAAACGGCCAACCGTTAATTATAATATAAACTGGTCATGCCAAGCATATAATAAGAAATAATTGCATAGTCTTTATCGTGTTCATGTCATTGTCTACTAGAGAAAGTTCTCCCAGTTTTGATCTAAAAAGCCAGCCGTCACGGTTTCCTTTGCGTTTTGCATATAGTAGTGTACATAGTATGCAGGTATCGTGAAAAGCACCCGGGGTATACAGTAGATGTTGAATACGTTGACTTACTATTATCTGTGCAGGTATTTATATAATTAAGCATACAGTTGTGTTGAATGAATGTATCCGTATATGAGAGGAGTACACCATTAGTTTTTGATAGCTTCCTTGAACATTAAAATTAGCATCGTGAATTTTACTTTTTATGAACTACGACAGGAAAATGTAGGCGCATCCGGTGAGAAAGTTAATTATTGTAATAAGATTTTTACAGAAAGCAATTAACGCCAGATTATTTCCAGAATTCTAAGATTTTATAAAATGACTCCCTGACGTAACCATGACTCACGGTGAAACAAGGGCGGTGTAATTGCTATGTAGTTTCGGCTTTAATCGGTTAGTGGCCAGGAAAAGTTTAGTAAAGTTCTGACGCGGCGAAAATACTTTCAAGAAGCTTCTCTAAACATTCCATTTTTTGTGTGGACATAATTCATCCGTCATCAGGTCCGTATTTTTGGTTCTCTCTACTCCTTAGCGTGTGGCAAGTGATCATCTACTAGAAGTTTGAAACGTCAGTGTTTCCAGTTTTTCAGAAAAATACATACATAAATCTAGTTTTATATTGCATGTTTTCATTTGCAGTGGATTGAGTTCAAAGGACTGAAACCTACGTCAGCATTGATTGTGGGAGCCGAAAATGATTAATGCAGCAGTAGAAACATATTCATGCAGCCTTTGACGCAGGCCTTTACAATTTTTTAATTGTATTCAGCTAAAAATAACGAGAATTTCCTGCAGTCATGTATTTGAACTGACAATAAAAAGACATGTCGGTCGGGTGGAGTACGTTCGAATATAAAAATACATGCAAGCCAAGTTAAACCGCTACTAAAATTAGACTGAAAAGCCCATTACTACAAGACATTAAGAGAATGATTTACCTGTCGCATCTTTATCGTATTCCTTAAAGTATTGCAGAAGGATATCTTGACGATCCCTAATCCTTGACTGGAGTTCTCTCAGTGCAGATGCCTCCACGAGACCCACCCGCTGACGAATGGTCATGTTTCTTAATTTCGGAGTTGCAGCATTGAACTGAACAAAGTAGGGCTCCAATGGTGCCGTTGGACCACCGATCAATTTCACATACGCTCCTTTGTTGGATCCTTCCTCGTAGTAGTTAGATGCCGAAAACACAGTCAGACACTGAGCAACACAAATTCACAATAGAAAATTGTCAAAGTTAAACTTATCGCAGATTGTAGTGTTTAATTTATAATAAATATGAGCTGACCATTACTGACACTGTGAAGCCAAGAATAAAAATGGTAAGGGGCAATGCGATGATATTTCTTGGCCAAATATACATTTTGAAAAACTTTATCCATTTCATATTCATCAAAAAAATTATCATATCATAATTTAAATGTGAGGAATTTATTTTATCTCACCTTATTGTTGTGCATGAATTCATAGCCGTCGGGTTTGCACTCATGAGATCGAATAAGCAGTTGAAGTCCATGTCGCTGGAGAACTTTCTCCGTGATATCTACGCCAAAGTATGAGCCCCCACCGCGGAAAGTGTTCGGCGAACATCCGTTTCCGCTCTGAGGATCACTCCATAAAATATCCAGAACCTAAAATAGACAGGAAAGTACTTTTCTGCATGAGTTTAGAAAACTCTCTACACTGGTATGGCTCTCTGGTCTCAAAGGTTCCTTCCTTAATGTGAAGATTTCTCTTAAGAAGAAAATACAAAGCTGGGCAAAGCTTACTACAGAACTACGCATATGTTATAGCCATGGACAATATTTTAATGGAAGAAAACTTGGGCTGTTAGTTCGCTTCTCATCCAATCCTCTAACGTCAACAGTTGTTATGCATTGAAATCCACTGAGAGAGAGAAAGAGAGAGAGAGAGAGAGATCATTGCATAAAAATTGCATCATAATTGGCCAGATCGCTAAAGGTTAAATGTATGGTTCATGGAACGCATTCATACCAACAACGAAATTAATTGAGACGGTCCCTTTCACCACTATTAGAACCAAGGAAGCAGCAAGTTTGTTCAAAATTCCACAAAAAAAGCGTAAAGAAATAACTGTTCAAAGGATGCAGAAAAAACTTTCTAGTACTTCAAAAGCTTCTGTGCTGTATGCATTTGGTGAATTCCTAATCAGATTACAGCCACAATGAAATATAAAATGAAGAAAAAAGATAACTAAAGAAACTCTTTTGACGAGCACACCGCCCACTGCATCTAATCGTAAGTTTCCAAGTCACAAGTCAAAGAATAAAAGCCTCCCCCAGGACTAACTCCATTTTGATCATTCATTTGATAATCATAAATACGGAAGTACCAACAACGCTCTTTGAATTACAGATACGGAGTGGAAAAAGGAAGTATACACCGGCGGACGTGGTTGGATTTATAAAAAATGGAGGCATGTACCAAGTTCTAAAGAGGATTAGCTAGTCAAAAATTTGTGGATAAATCCAAGCCAACAAAACGTCGACAATATAATATTTAAATGCAAACTAAATGCAAACAATTCATGAAAAGAAACTGTAAGAGAGTACCTGCCTACAGCTACAGAGAAAGTAGAACTTAAAAGAAATGCGTGAAAAGCAGAATATCAGTAAGGTATCGCGTAAAAGGTCAATTTATTTCTCCTTCTGTACTGATAAATGACTAGACTGCCTCTTTTACTTCCATTGCATTCTCTACTAATATTTGCATAAAAGGAAACTCATGTTTAAACTCGGTCGACGTGGAAAGTCTGTCATGTGTTGGTTTGAATATAGAGTAAGGAATGGGGACGGTGTTGGTGGGGTCTGCTCTGCTCTAATATTCGTAATACATCATTTCACTCATTTCATTCCGGTAGCTGCCGTGGTTGTTGTTATTTTTTTGTTGCTATATTTTGCTGTTGCATTGCGTGCATAGATACATCGGATCTGCAGTCGTGGTTGTTGTTGTTCCTCTGAACTTTTTTCTCGCCCCCTTCTCTAGTGCTGGTATTGTATGGAGCGACAGACAGAGCGTCACGCAATAAGTTCACTCCTCAATTCTTTCCAACAGTCAAGAGAGAAAGCAGTCAAGGGAAATTTGACTAGACTAGAAAAGGACCATTAGTCAACGTCACCCTGGGAGATGATACACCATAGGATACGCACACAAACAAATCCCATCGTCAGCACCTCAAACGACCCAAAACCCAGTTCCTCAACTATGAGTGTATCAATATATGTGCAGAGTACATAGACAAGAGGTGAATGGAAAAGAGCAACACGCCGTGTTGTGTCTGTCTATTTCCTATTGTACTCTAACGACGACTCTGACGGTACAAGAGTCAACGAGAAAAAAATTAATAGTTGGCTAGATTCATCATTTTAGGCTGAGCAATGTGTAAACGCTTCCAGGGAGAGGATGAGTGTATTAAACTTGTGTGTGTTGTGTCAACGAAACTTTGCCGAGTTTTCGAATTTGAAGTTGACAAATATCTTCGATCTCTTTGCGCGTACATGGATTGCCTGCCTATGCTATGTATGTAGA